>JBBDGP010002589.1:600000-810000 GCA_037952835.1 Lithobates septentrionalis | reverse complement strand
GCACTTCAGAAATGAGCACGATTGTTCCCGTGTGAGGTCTTTGATTTCTGGCTAGCTGGAATTGACAAACCTTTCCCGCACTTTAGAAAATAACACATTGTTCCCATGAGGCATCTTTGATTTCTAGCTAGCTAGCAAGTAAACCCTTCCCGCACCTTAGAAATTCATTAATCATTGTTTTCATTGAAGATCTTTTATTTCTGGCTTGCCGGAAAGGATATACAAACCTTTTCCCACACTTTAAGGTTCACACATCATCCTTCTCATACGAGGTCTTTGATTTCTGGCTCGCTGGGATTGACACACACACACACACACACACACCTTTCCCGCACTTTAGAAATGAGCACATCATCATTCCCGTGTGAGAGCTTTGATTTCTATTAGACATGTGCAATTCGTTTAGTTCCGAATTCGTTTTTTTAACTAATTTTGACAAATTCATTAATTCCGAAATTTCCGAATTTTTACATTTCTGAAATTTAAGAAATTACGAATTTTCAGATTTTTGGATTTTTGAATTGTCGGATTGTCGAATTTTCAGATTTTCGAATTTTTGAATTGTCGAATTTTCAAATTTTCAAATTTTCGGATTTTCGAATTGTCGGATTGTCGAATTTTCAGATTTTCCGGAAATTCAAAAATCTGAAAAAAAGAAAGAAAATCAGTAAAATTCGAAATAATAACTAACTATTAAATTACAGGTATTGGAATTTCCTTTCAAATTTGGCTCTTCGATATTCGTTATTTCAGATAATTCGTAACTTTGGATAAATTCGTACTCGTTACGTTCACTAACAGCCAAATTTGAAAGGAAATTCCAATACCTATCATTTGATATTTATTATTAGTTATTATTTCAGATTTTCGGGTTTTCGAATTTTCATTCTTTTGAATATTCAGATTTTCATTGTTATTCTTGGATTTTCAAATTTCCAAATTTTAGAATTTTTAAATTTACGAAATTTCGAATATTTGAATTTCCGAAATTCGTCATTTCGGATATTCTTAATATCGAAAATTCGAAATTTTGGAAATTCAAAAATTCGTAAATACGAATTTCTGAAATTACAAATTTCCGAATTTCCAAATTTCCGAATTTTCAAATTTCCGAAAATTCAAAATTTCGCAAATTCGAAATTCTGGAAATTCGAATAGTCGAAATTTCATAAATTTAAAAATTCAAAAATCTGGAAATTTGAAAATCCAAGAAGAATAAAAATCTGAAAATTCAAAAGAATGAAAATCTGAAAAATTTGATAACCCGAAAACCAAAAATAACAACTAGTAATAAATATTAAATGATAGGTATTGGAAATTCCTTTAAAATTTGGCTGTCAGTAAACTTAACGAGTACAAATTTATCCGAAGTTAGAAATTATCTGGAATAACGAATGCCGAACAGCCAAATTTGAAAGGAAATTCCAATACCTATAATTTAATAGTTAGTTATTATTTCGAATTTTATTGATTTTCTTTCTTTTTTTCAGATTTTCGAAAATCCGAAATTCGGAAGTTGGAAATGCAGAAATCCAAAAATGTGAAAATTCGAAAATCTGCAAAATTCGAAATTCTGAAAATCCTAAATTTGGAAATTCGAAAATTCAAAAATCTGAAAATTCGGAAATTGAAAATTCGAAATTCGGAAATCCGAAAATTCAAAAAAATTCAAAATTTGGAAATTTGAAAATCTGAATTTTCATTTTTCCGAATTTTCGAATTTCCAAATTTCCGAAAAAAGCAAAAAAAAAGAATGAAACGAAAATGAAAAAAAAAAAAAAGAATTTTTTTGTCAGTGCACAGGTCTAATTTCTATTTAGCTGGGACTGACAAACCTTTCCCGCACTTTTTAAATTCAGACATCATCGTTTCCATGCAAGATCCTTTATTTCTGGCTAGCTGGAAATGATATACACACCTTTCCCGCACTTCAGAAATGAGCACCTCATTGTTCCCATGTGACCTTATTCATTTCTGGCTAGCTAGGAGGGACATGAAAACTCTTCCCGCACCTTAGAAATTCATACATCATCGTTTCTATGCAAGATCCTTTATTTCTGGCGAGCTGGGAAAGATATACAAACATTTCCCACACTTTAAAATTCATCCATCATCTTTCCCATATGAGGTCTTTGTTCCCTCGCTAGCTGGGATTGACATGCACAACCTTTCCCACACTTTAAAAAAAAATGAGCACATCTTTGTTCCAATGTGAGATCATCTCTGAGCTTGGATTGACATGCAACCCTTTTCCCGCACTTTGGGAATTCAAACTTTATTGTTCTTTTTGTAGGATCTCTGATTTTTGGCTACCTGGGATCGACATGCAAACCTTTCCCGCACTTTGTAAATTAAAACTTTATTGTTCCCTCGTGGGATCTGATTTCTGGCTAGCCGGGGGGGATTGACATGCAAACCTTTCCCGCACTTTTGGAAAATTAGCATTTGAATGCTTTCTTGTGAGATCGCTGATACCTGCATTTGACAAACCTTTCCCACACTTAGGAAATGAACACGTGATTGTTCCCCTGTAACATCTCGGATTTATGCTTGGCAGGATAGACCTGCAGACTTTTTCCGCACTTGCGAACGCTACGCGAACGTTAGTTTCCCGAGTGAGATCTCCGATGTCTGGCAAGCTGAGATTTACACACAAAACATTTCCCGCACTCAGGGCAGGAATACGGCTTTTCCCCCGTGTGGGATCTCTGATGCACAGCGAGGTCCGATTTCTGCGTGAAATGTTTCCCGCACACCGGACAGGAGTATGGCTTCTCCCCGGTGTGCGATCTCTGATGTCTTACGAGGTGCGTTTTCTGCGCAAAACATTTGCCGCACTCGGGACATAAAAACGGCTTTTCGCCGGTGTGGGATCTCTGATGTACGGCGAGGTCTGATCTATGCGAAAAAAGTTTCCCGCACTCAGAACACGAGTGCGGTTTCTTTCCGGTGTGCGATCTCTGATGAGTGACGAGATGCGATCGATGTACAAAATGTTTTCCGCACTCCAGGCACAGATACGGCTTCTCTCCCGTGTGGGTCCTCAGATGAGCGGTGAGGTAGGATTTTTGGACGAAACATTTCCCGCACTCGGGACACGAATACTGTTTCTCGCCGGTGTGATATTTCTGATGGACGGTAAGAGCGGACTTGTGTTTGAAGGTTTTCCCGCACTCGGAACACAAATAGGGCTTCTCGACCGCGTGACATCTCTGGTGTCTGGCAAGGTGCGATTTCTTAAGGAAACCTTTCCCGCACTCGGGGCACATATGGGTCCTCTCCCCCAAGTGAATCTTCTGATGCCCGAGAAAGACGCTTCTCAGCGAGAAGTTCTTCCCGCACTCGGAGCAGGAATAAGGTTTGTGCCCCGTGTGGACCCTCTGATGTATAGCCAACTGCGACTTGAACAAGTAGCTCTTCCCGCACGCGGAACAAGAGTGGGGCTTCTCGCCCGTGTGAGACCTCTGGTGTCGGACAAGATGCGACTTCTTGGCGTAGCTTCTTCCGCACTCGGGGCAAGAAAAGGGTTTCTGTCCCGTGTGAACCCTTTCGTGTTCCTCTAGTTGGGATTTAAACAAAAATCTCTTCCCGCACACGGAGCAAGAATGGGGCCTATCGGTCCTGTGGGATCTTTTGTGTGCTTGAAGGCTGGATTTGAAATTAAAACATCTCCCGCACTCGGCACAGGAAAATATCTTCTGCCTCTGAACTCCGGCGCGGGATTTCTTGGGATTCGGTGACGAAACCGCGCTCAGGAGTGCAAGATGGTCAACTGAAGTCAAAGCGTTTCCTCCAGGAGAACCTTGCGAGATGTCCTCATCTTCAGTTTTACAGGCCAGGGCTGAGGTGAGATGGTCCACAGTGGTCGCCTTCGTGTTGTATCCAAGTCCTTCAAAACAAATAAAACGATGAATAGATTATGAGATGAGCAGAATAGTTGGATCAAAGCAGAACCCAACCTGGATCTATCATGGAACACCCAACTATGGCACCTGTAGAGGTACGTGAATGTTAATTGTGACTTACCTTCAGCTTGTTCCCTGATCTGTGCTCTGCATACGCTTTATAGTTTTTGACCCATTTGAGACCTGACCTGCCTTTGGGTCCTGCTCTGGAACTGCCTCTCTGGACCTGCCTTTGGATCCTGCTCTTGACCTTCCTTTAGATCCACCTCTCTGGACCCGCCCCTTGGATCTTGCTCTGGACCTGAATTTGGATCCTGCTCTGGACCTTCCTATGGATCTTGCTCTGGACCTTCCCTTGGATCCTGCGCAGGACCTGCCTTTGGATCCTGCTCTGGACCTGCCTTTGGATCCTGCTCTGGACCTTCCTTTGGATCCTCCTCTGGACCTGCCTTTGGATCCTGCTCTAGACCTGCCTTTGGATCCGCCTCTCTATGCCTTTGGATCTTGCTCTGGACCTGCCTTTGGATCCTGCTCTGGACCTGCCTTTGGATCCTGCTCTGGACCTGCCTTTGGATCCGCCTCTCTATGCCTTTGGATCCTGCTCTGGACCTGCCTTTGGATCTTGCTCTGAACTTGCCTCTCTGGACCTTCCTTTGGATCCTGCTCTGGACCTTCCTTTGGATCCTGCTCTGGACCTGCCTTTGGATCCTGCTCTGGATCTGCCTTTGGATCTTGCTCTGAACTTTGGATCCTGCTCTGGACCTGCCTTTGGATCCTGCTCTGGACCTGCCTCTCTGCACCTGCCTTTGGACCCTGCTCTGGACCTGCCTTTGGATCCTGCTCTGGACCTGCCTTTGGATCCTCCTCTTGACCTGCCTTTTGATCCTGCTCTGGAAGTGCCTTTGGATCCGCCTCTCTATGCCTTTGGATCTTGCTCTGGACCTGTCTTTGGATCCTGCTCTAGACCTGCCTTTGGATCCTGCTCTAGACCTGACTTTGGATCCTGCTCTGGACCTGCCTTTGGATCCTGCTCTGGACCTGCCTTTGGATCCTGCTTTGGATCTTGCTCTGGACCTGCCTTTGGATCCTGCTCATGACCTGCCTCTCTGCCTTTGGACCCTGCTCTGGACCTGCCTTTGGATCCTGCTCTGGATCTGCCTTTGGATCCTCCTCTGGACCTGCCTTTTGACCCTGCTCTGGAAGTGCCTTTGGATATGCCTCTCCAGACCTGCCTTTGGATCCTCCTCTGGACCTGCCTTTGGATCCTCCTTTGGACCCTGCTCTGGACCTTCCTTTGGATCCTGCTCTGGACCTTCCTTTGGATCCTGCTCTGGACCTTCCTTTGGATCCTGCTCTGGACCTGCCTTTGGATCCTGCTCTGGACCTGCCTTTGGATCTTGCTCTGAACTTGCCTCTCTGGACCTGCCTTTGGATCCTGCTCTGGACCTGCCTCTCTGCACCTGCCTTTGGACCCTGCTCTGGACCTGCCTTTGGATCCTGCTCTGGACCTGCCTTTGGATCCTCCTCTTGACCTGCCTTTTGATCCTGCTCTGGAAGTGCCTTTGGATCCGCCTCTCTATGCCTTTGGATCTTGCTCTGGACCTGTCTTTGGATCCTGCTCTAGACCTGCCTTTGGATCCTGCTCTAGACCTGACTTTGGATCCTGCTCTGGACCTGCCTTTGGATCCTGCTCTGGACCTGCCTTTGGATCCTGCTTTGGATCTTGCTCTGGACCTGCCTTTGGATCCTGCTCATGACCTGCCTCTCTGCCTTTGGACCCTGCTCTGGACCTGCCTTTGGATCCTGCTCTGGATCTGCCTTTGGATCCTCCTCTGGACCTGCCTTTTGACCCTGCTCTGGAAGTGCCTTTGGATATGCCTCTCCAGACCTGCCTTTGGATCCTCCTCTGGACCTGCCTTTGGATCTTCCTTTGGACCCTGCTCTGGACCTGCCTTTGGATCCTGCTCTGGACCTGCCTTTGGATCTTGCTCTGGAAGTGCCTTTGGATCCTTCTCTCAACCTGCCTTTGGATCCTCCTCTGGGCCTGCCTTTGGATCCTCCTCTGGGCCTGCCTTTGGATCCTCCTCTGGGCCTGCCTTTGGATCCTCCTCTGGGCCTGCCTTTGGATCCTCCTCTGGGCCTGCCTTTGGATCCTCCTCTGGACCTGCCTTTGGATCCTGCTTTGGAAGTGCCATTGGATCCGCTTCTCTGGACCTGCCTTTGGATCTTGCTCTGGACCTCCCTTTGGATCTTGCTCTGGACCTCCCTTTGGATCCTGCTTTGAACCTGCCTTTGTATCCTGCTCTGGTCCTGCTTCTCTGGACCTGCTTTTGTATCCTGCTCTGGACCCGCCTCTCTGCACCTGCCTTTGGATCCTGCTCTGGACCTTACATTGGACCCTGCTCTAGACCTGCCTTTTGATCCTGCTCTAGACCTGAGAAAGTTAGAGAAATAATGGGAATTCCCTTTTTCCTTCTATCAAAGAAAGTGGTGCATATAAAGATGAGGTGACATTCCCCACCTTCATTGCCATTCATAACTGCACCATCAAGCAGAGATGGAAGTACTATACTTTCTTTTTTGGCCAATAATTCAATAATGCATAAGCGTTGGCAAAGGAAACTTCACATAAAAGTTGGAAGCCCATTGGCTGTTTAGGCAATGAATGAAAGGAGACGTTAATTGCTGTGGAAATTCTGGTCCTTCTGATTACCGACATACGAGCGTCCCCAATGCAATATTTCATTATTATGCCTTCTCCGACAAAGCCCAATCTTGGTTGAACTAGATGGACTTGTGTCTTTTTTCAACTATTTAACCTCTTCGCACAAGACCCTGGCCCGTTCACTTGAGTTTGCCATGGCCGTAACCTTCACTTCCATTGCAAAAATGAGGAGGAAATGTGCAATTTGTCATTTAAAGAGGATTATGTTACCGCATTTATGTAACTGAATACATTGTTTCTATGTGTTTATCAGATGATGGGGGATCTAGGTGGAGCCTCCGTACTGCTCTCTCCTTTACAATAAAGTCTCCTCTTACCCGGTGATGTGAGGGGCGGCTGATTCTCCATCATGACGTCCTTGTAGAGATCCTTGTGTCCTTCTAGATTGTCCATGTCCTGCACCACATCATCCTCCTCATCTTCCTCTTTGATCTCTTCTTTGATAATAATTTTACAAAAATCCAGGTATCCACTCTGAAGAGATTAGGAAAACAACACCAGCTGTTACCATGTAAATAATATACAAATTATAATGTAACCGTTAGGAAAGTTTCTACCTGATGATGGTGGGGGATGGTGTGATCTTCCTGTGTGGAGTCCCGGGAATACAGAGGACGGGGACATCTCTCTGGTGGGTTCCCATTACTGGACCCATCTGTAGGAAACACACACACTGACTGAATACATTGTTTCTATGTGTTTATCAGATGATGGGGGATCTAGGTGGACCCTCCGTACTGCTCTCTCCTTTACAATAAAGTCTCCTCTTACCCGGTGATGTGAGGGGCGGCTGATTCTCCATCATGACGTCCTTGTAGAGATCCTTGTGTCCTTCTAAATACTCCCACTCCTCCATGGAGAAATAGACAGTGACATCCTGACACCTTATAGGAACCTGACACACACAATGATACAGTCACCATCCAGACACATCCCTTGTCTGTTACTGGATAATGTCCCAGAATTCCCAGCACCGCTCACCTCTCCTGTCAGCAGCTCCATCATCTTCTTGGTGACTTCTAGAATCTTCTCCATGTTGTGTCTCTCAGGTTTCATGGAGTTTGGTGGAGGCACTGTGATGGTCACCTGGTTGGCAAATTTCACAGGAGGAAAACTCTGTAAATGAATGACCAACAATATAATAGGCAACTCCCAGAATCCTCCTCACCTCCTCGGTCAGGTCTGTGTTTTATTAATAGAGATAAGAGTGATGTCATGTGACCTCCCAGAATCCTCCTCACCTCTCTGGTCAGGTCTGTTTTATTAATAGAGATAAGAGTGATGTCATGTGACCTCCCAGAATCCTCCTCACCTCTCCGGTCAGGTCTGTGTTTTATTAATAGAGATAAGAGTGATGTCATGTGACCTCCCAGAATCCTCCTCACCTCTCTGGTCAGGTCTGTTTTATTAATAGAGATAAGAGTGACGTCATGTGACCTCCCAGAATCCTCCTCACCTCTCCGGTCAGGTCTGTGTTTTAATAATAGAGATAAGAGTGATGTCATGTGACCTCCCAGAATCCTCCTCACCTCTCCGGTCAGCAGGTAGATGATCTCCAGGGTGAGGTTTATTATCTTCTCAGTCACGTGGCTCCAGTCATCATCCATCCTCTTTGAGCTGATTATGTGATCTATACAGGATTCTCTTCTCTGTAGACGGGTAATAAACTGAGAATTATGTGGATCGCATTGGAATTAAAATTATCTTCAATACTTCACACAAGGCACATTGTGGATATTGTGTGGTGATGTTAGGAGTAGAGTGGCCACCTCATCCCTTTAAACCCGAACACATATGAATTACACAGGTTCTGAGGCTAATTTAATACAGATAAGACACCAAGTGAGTTTAATTACCACCTTAATCAGCCACAGAACCTGTGTAATTTATATGTGTTCGGGTTTAAAGGGATGAGGTGGCAACCATAGTTAGGAGAGTGGGCAGTGACATAAATTAAGACCACTTATCGGTAATTAGTAAAGGATGAACACATCTGGGTTAGGTTCGAGAAGGGTTCAGAGAACAGGTAAAGCTCAGGTGCCGAAGAACCTGATTTGAAGTCAATAGGAGCTGAATGTTATAAATAAGTCTTGGCCGTTTTCTAGGCTAATGAGAAAGGAATCGTCAAACGACATGGAGGGCTGAGCACTGCCCCCGAGGAACATGTACCAAACCAAAACACTTTTTAAAAAAAGTTTGGCTGGGGGCAAAGATTTTCTGTAATGCTTCAAGTGAATGCTTAAAAATGCAAAACTTCATTAAATAACATGTCTGAGGGATGTCCTCAGTTCGTAGATGAAGGTCCACACATTTACTATTACTCATAGAGTAGCGGGATCTGCTGGAGATAAAAGACATCACAGTGACTATGGAGGAAGAGGACGGACATGACGGGGGGGATTACTGGGTGTAAATATAAAATAATATCTTATTACCTCGTCTACTGCCAGTTCCAGCAATGTCTCCTCTCTACTTCCTCCTGACTCACCTCTCACCCGGAACTTCCTGTCTGTACCTGACATCACTTCCTGTCTTCCATAGAGACTTCCTGTCTGTGGATACCATAGAGGTTTTCCAGCTTGGTATAAGCAAGATCAGGAACTGGGCTTCACCAGGTGCTGAAGAAACCAAAGAAATTTTGCACAATATGGTTATGGTCGGATTTGGTGTTTTAAAGAGTTCCGCCAAATTTTATTTTTTTTAAAAGTCAGCAGCTACAAATACTGCAGCTGCTGACTTTTCAAATATGGACACTTACCTGTCCCAGGGCACCCGCGATGTCGGCACCCGAAGTAGGGTTGCCACCTCATCCCTTTAAACCCGAACACATATGAATTACACGGGTTCGGAGGCTAATTTAATGCAGATAAGGCACCAAGTCAGTTTAATTACCACCTTAATCAGCCACAAAACCTGTGTAATTAATATGTGCTCTGTTTTAAAGGGATGAGGTGGCAACCCTAACCCAAAGCCGATCTGCCCCTTGGCTCTCGGGTGGAGGCACCGGCATCTTCGGTAAGGGAATCAGGAAGTGAAACCTTGCGGCTTCACAGCCTGGTTCCCTACTGTGCATGCGCGAGACGCACTGCACGATCCCACTGGTCCCTGCTGTCTTCTGGGACCTGTGTTTCTCCCAGAAGACAGCGGGGGGTGGGGACGGAGGAGGCGCCGGGCATGGCGTAGATATCCACAGATACTGCGGCTATCTATGCCCGGAAGTGGGAGCAAATACCTGGATTAGACAGGTATCTGCTCCTCCCTCCCCCCTGAAAGGTGCCAAATGTGACACCGGAGAGGGGGGGGGATTCCAAAAAGCGGAAGTTCCATTTTTGGGTGGAACTCCACTTTAAGAAATATTCTCAGTGACTAATAAAATGATAAAAGATCAATGTGGCCCTCAAAACGTTTACATTTTTTCCACCACTATAACACAGGTGTACAGATGAGCAAAGACAAAGCGAAGGTTTAAAAAAAAAAAAAAACTAAAATGTTCAAATCAATATATATCGTTTGTTCAAATATTTTTATTTGGCAGTATTGATGGTTTACATTTATTATCAATGAGAAATCCACTAAACTGTATTAGAAATTCCAGAACTTTGTAGTACAGTAAAACCTTGGATTGCGAGCATAATTTGTTCCAGAAACGTGCTTGTAATCCAAGGCACTTGTATATCAAAGCGAATTTCCCTATAAGAAATAATGGAAAATCCGATGATTCGTTCCACAACCATTTATTCATAGGTCCTTCAGTTTATAGTCCATATAAAAAGATTATAGCAATGTGATCAGGTTGTGTAACCATAAAATGTCCATCTACAAATGGAAGCCTCCACAAGGGGATTAGAAGCAAAATCCAGCAGGAGCTCCAGAGTATAAAAGAGAAGTGTAGCAATATGGTTACATTTAATAAGAAAATGATTACCGCGCTCAACCAAACAACAATCTAAATAAAAATTAAAAATATATAAAATAAATAAAATAAAATAAAGCAGCAATCAAAATTGTGAGATACACACAAATACAAATAATAGAGTTCAATGTGACAGCGCTGAAAAAACAAATGAAAACCCCCCAAAAAGAACTAATCCCAACAGTGAAAGTAGGTGAACTACAACACAAAATAACATGTGAAAATTTGATCAACAGTCCATCAAAAGCATCAGTGTAGGTTCTTGTGAAAGCCACCTCTCGAAGACAGTGCACCTCCACCACATAAAATGCACGCTTACCAAAAGGCAAGCTTTAGCAAGCCTGCGGCTAAATTCCTCAGCCAGGGCCTCTATCCGGGGAGACGTTGGATATCCATAGGAAGGGCAACTGGAAAAGACACCAAAGCGACCGAGGAGACTCGAGCATCAACCACCATGACGGTGGATCGAACGTTACCCAGAAAAGCAAGAAGACTCACCATAGTGTAAAACGTAACAAAGGTTTATTTGAAATGAATAAAATTGCATTTACAGGAAAGTGGAAATAACGATCATTGAGAAACAGCCGGCTGGCTTGCGAACACCTGTCCACTAGAAAGATGACGTCAGCGCGTCAACCTCCCTACGCGCGTTTCGTCATATACTGACGTCGTCTCGGGGCGGTTACATTTAATGAAGGCACAACATTTAGCAACTCACATGGTTGATGATTAAAAGAGGCACATCTAAGTATGCAGGCATCCGGGGTAAAGCTGTCCACATAGACCATCCTCCACACCACCGACTCTCACCGCTGTCATTCTGCAATCATGACCAGGAAGACTACCTGTCATAAACCAGATGTGACCAGAACTGTGTGACTGCGACAGAGTGAACCAGACATAAATAGGTGAAAGTAAGTTTATTAAGGAAAATGTATATGTGAACACACCACCAATACAGAGTGAACAACCAAACAAACAGTGATAATAAACCAACCAGCATATGTAGCAAGAGGGAGTACCAGAATCGTAGTCAAGCCAGGCCGGGGTCATAAGCAGGGAATCAGTAGCTGGGAAGGGAGATAAACAGGACAAGAGAGGATGGATGGATCACAGGAGGGACGGGTCAGGTACAAGGCTCAGAGTCCAGGGTTCAGGGTTCAGGTAACAGACAGGAAAACAGGATCAACAGGTCCTAGGAATCAGGCTTCAGGTTACAGGATCAGGAATCAGAGAGATACAGGTCAGGGCTCAAGGACAATACCAGGGCAACATAAGTCTGCAATTGCCGGGTATTTATACTGCAGCTCTGCTAATTAACATCAGGTGACACCTGTCTGCAGAGGGGAATACCTGCTCCATACTGCCAGGATCCATCCGCTGGTGGACGCCAGTACTGCGGCCCAAAGATGACATAACATTAACAGGGAAAAGCTCTCCTGACAGTTCCAAACTGCCAGGAGACACCTGCTGGTGGACCTCAGTACTGCATGCCAAATAACAGATATTACCAGCGGATGGAACATTTCCTGACACTACCCTGCAGTAGAGCGATTTGAAAGCAAGGCTTGTGGAAGAGATGACGTTGATGGTGGCGTGGGGGACGGTCTATGTGGACAGCTTTACACCGGATGCCGGCATACTTAGATGTGCCTCTTATAATCATCAACCATGTGAGTTGCTAAATGTTGTACCTTCATTAAATGTAACCATATTGCTACACTTAGAGGCGCCTCTCTTCTCGTTTATACTCAGTTGTGACTAGGGATGAGCCGAACACCCCCCGGTTCGGTTCGCACCAGAACCTGCGAACGGACCGAAAGTTTGCACGAACGTTAGAACCCCATTGACGTCTATGGGACTCGAACGTTCAAAATCAAAAGTGCTCATTTTAAAGGCTAATTTGCATGGTATTGTCCTAAAAAGGGTTTGGGGACCCGGGTCCTACCCCAGGGGACATGTATCAATGCAAAAAAAACTTTTAAAAAAGGCAGTTTTTTCGGTAGCAGTGATTTTAATGATGCTTAAAGTAAAAAAAAGTGAAATATTCCTTTAAATATCGTACCTGGGGGGGTGTCTATAGTATGCCTGTAAAGTGACGCGTGTTTCCCATGTTTAGAACAGTCCCTGCACCAAATGTCATTTTTAAAGGAAAAAATCTAATTTAAAACTGCTTGCGGGTTTAATGTAATGTCGGGTCATGGCAATATGGATGAAAATCAGTGAGACAAACGGCATGGGTACCCCCCAGTCCATTACCAGGCCCTTTGGGTCTTGTATGGATATTAAGGGGAACCCCGCACCCAAATTAAAATAAGGAAAGGTGTGGGGCCACCAGGCCCTATATACTCTGAACAGCAGTATACAGGCGGTGCAAACAAGACAGGGACTGTAGGTTTGTTGTTAAGTAGAATCTTTTTGTAATTTTGAACGGATACATTTTTAACGTGTTTAGCTCCAGCCGAAAAATCTTTTTTAAGCTTTTTGGAAAACATAGGGAAGGGTTATCACCCCTGTGACATTTGTTTTGCTGTCTTTCCTCCTCTTCAGAAGATTTCACCTCACTTTTTGTCCCAATGAAAAATGTTTTTTGAAAATTTGGGTTTTTTTTGTGGAACAAGGATTGGAAAGCATCAGTGGAAAGGAGAAATGTTTTTCCCATATTAACTCTTACAGGAGAGAATTTCCCTTCCTAGGGGTAGATTTCATCTCACTTCCTGTTGTCTCCTTCCGTTTGCAAGTAGGAGTCGTTTGTAAGTTAGATGTTTGAAAGTAGGGTCCTGCCCTATATACTCAGCAGAAATTTGGGCCTTAGGTGTTGCTGTGGCCACAACACTGTAAGCCCTCACAGGGCCCTGCTGTGAAATATTAGATCAAGAATTGTAATTACATGCCCCTGTTGAACAGGAGCTGAAAAATTAGGCCTTAGGCACTGGTGCTGGTGCCACAACATTGCAACCCCTCACAGACACTCTAGTTGGAATGCAGGAACGAGCCCTGCTGCAAAGTATTACATCAAAAATTGTAATTACACGCCCCTGTTAGACAGGGGCAGAAAAATTGGGCCTTGGGCACTGGTGCTGGTGCCACAACACTGCAACCCCTCACAGACACTCTAGTTGGAATGCAGGAACGAGCCCTGCTGCAAAGTATTACATCAAAAATTGTAATTACACGCCCCTGTTAAACAGGGGCTGAAAAATTGTGCCTTAGGCACTGGTGGTGGCGCCCAGAACCAAAAATGTTCTTACAAGCTATCAGCGTGATGATTGAGGAGGAAGAGGATAATTACTCAGGGATAGTCACTCAGCATCAGCATAGGCAGTCTTTGAAGGGATCTGAGATTTCAAAAAAAATTATTCGGTTACATCAGCATCAGGTGCTTGGTAGCTGGTGGTAATCCAAAACTGATTCATTTTTATGAAGGTCAGTCGATCGACCGAGTCGGTGGACAGACGCACCCTGTGATCGGTTACCACGCCTCCAGCAGTACTGAATGTGCGTTCCGAAAGAACGCTGGATGCAGGACAGGCCAGTAGCTCAATTGCATACTGTGCAAGCTCTGGCCAGTGATCCATCCTCAAGACCCAGTAACCCAGAGGATTTTCGGTGGGAAAGGTGTCCAAGTCTGATCTTGCCCCTAGGTATTCCTGCACCATGTAAAACAGACGCTGGCGATGGTTGCTGGAACCGATCATACCTTGGGGCTGCGGACCAAAAAATTGTCTGAACGCATCGGTCAGACGGCCACCTTCTCCACCGCTCCTTCTTTGACTGACCGAAGCCTCAGCAACACGTTGTCCAGAAACAGGAGTTTGTAACCTCCCAGTCTCTGGGAACGCGTTGCACAGACCTTTCTGCAAGGCCTCCCGAAGATGTTTCATCCTCTGCTCCCTCTGCGATGGCAAGATAAGGTCCGCAACCTTACCCTTGTAACGTGGATCAAGGAGGGTTGCCAGCCAGTATTGGTCCTTCTCCTTGATACCACGAATACGAGGATCCTTACGCAGGCCTTGCAGGATCAGGGAGGCCATGCAGCGTAGGTTTGCTGAGGCATTCGGTCCGGAGTCCTCTGGGTCACTAAGGATGACATGGTCCGCAGCCACCTCCTCCCAGCCACGTACAAGTCCATGTGTTTCTTGGGACTGATCCCTTAAAGACTGCTGCTGATGCTGAGTGCCAGGCTCCACCTCCATACTGACACAATCTTCCTCCTCCTCCTCCTCCTTGTCCTCTTCCTGTGTGATCGGCGGGCACGGAGGAACACTGTCTGGATAAAGGGGGCCTTGAGAGCTAAGGAAGTCCTCCTCTTCCTGCCTCTGTTCTGCCTCAAGTGCCCTGTCCATTATTCCACGCAGCGTGTGCTCCAACAGGTGGACAAGGGGGACAGTGTCACTGATGCATGCACTGTCACTGCTCACCATCCTCGTGGCCTCCTCAAATGGTGACAGGACAGTGCATGCATCCCTGATCATGGCCCACTGGCGTGGGGAAAAAAAAACAAGCTCCCCTGACCCTGTCCTGGTGCCATAGTCGCACAGGTACTCATTGATGGCCCTCTGCTGCGTGTGCAGCCGCAGCAGCATAGCCAACGTTGAGTTCCACCTGGTGGGCATGTCACAGATTAGGCGGTTCTTGGGCAGGTTAAACTCCTTTTGGAGGTCCGTCAGCCGAGCACTGGCATTATATGACCGGCGGAAATGCACACAGACTTTCCTGGCCTGCCTCAGGACATCCTGTAAGCCCGGGTACCAGCCCAAGAACCGCTGCACCACCAAGTTAAGGACGTGAGCCAAACAGGGCACATGGGTCAGTTGTCCCTGTCGGAGGGCAGAGAGGAGGTTGGTGCCATTGTCGCAAACCACCATTCCTGCCTTAAGTTGGCGTGGCGTCAACCACCTCTGAACCTGCCCCTGCAGAGCTGACAGAACCTCTGCCCCAGTGTGGCTCCTGTCCCCCAAGCACACCAGCTCAAGCACCGCATGGCATCTTTTGGCCTGCGTACTTGCGTAGCCCCTTGAACGACTACGGAGCACTGCTGGTTCCGAGGAAGAGGCCATGGAGGAAGAAGAAGAGGAGGGGGTGGAGGAGAGAGGTGTGTCACAATCATTAGCATTTTGGAGGCGTGGTGGCGGAACAACCTCCAACACTACTGCACCTTGTCCTGCATCCTTCCCAGCTGCCAGCAGAGTCACCCAATGCGCCGTGAAACTTAGGTAACGTCCCTGTCCATGCCTGCTGGACCATGAGTCAGCGGTAATATGCACCTTACCGCTGACCGCCCTGTCCAGCGAGGCATGGACATTGCCTTCCACATGCCGGTAGAGAGCCGGAATCGCCTTCCGTGAGAAAAAGTGGCGTTTGGGTACCTGCCACTGAGGAACCGCACATTCCACAAACTCACGGAAGGGGGCAGAGTCTACCAACTGAAAAGGCAGCAGTTGAAGTGCTAGCAATTTTGCCAAGCTAGCATTCAACCGCTGGGCATGTGGATGGCTGGGAGCAAACTTCTTTCGGCGGTGCAGCAGCTGGGGCAGGGAAATTTGCCTGGTACAATCTGACGTCGGTGTACCAAAAGCAGATTGCCCACAAGTACTTGGCTGTGACGCACCTAATTCTACACCTTCATTCCTCTCAGTGCAGGTCTCAGAGAGGACTGAAGGTCTAGTGGGGTTGGAAATCTCAGCTGATGAGGAGCAAGGAGAGGTCCTCTTTGTTCTTTGGTGTGGGTCTTTTAGATACGCTTGCCAACGAACTGCATGGCAGGTCAACATATGTTTGGTCAAGCATGTGGTACCCAAGCGGGAGATGTTTTGGCCACGTGAGATACGCTTGAGACATATGTTGCAAATAGCAGCGGTGCGATCTGATGCACTCGTCTCAAAAAAGGCCCACAGCAAAGAACTTTTTGAATAACGCGCAGAGACTGCAGTGCCCTGCACATGTGGAGCTTTGGGGTGTGATGCAGTCAATGTGCTGCCCTTAGGCTGGCCCCTGGAGGGCATCCTGCCTCGTTGGTGATGTGCCGCCTCCTCCTCTCAGGCACCCACGTTGAGTCAGTGACCTCATCATCCCCTCCCTCCTCATCACTGGAGCAAACCTGGCAGTATGCTGCAGCAGGGGGAGCATGACTGCCAGATTGCTGTCCTTCTTGGGCACCCCCTCTGTCCGTGCTCATGTTACTGCCTTCATCAAGCTCAGTATCATCATCAGAGCCTTCCAAACGCTGGACATCCTCCTGGAGCATGTACCCAACACTGTGGTCAAACAGTTCGAGGGACTCCTCAGGAGGACATGGTGGAGCTAGGGAAGGAGTCACTGATGACATTGAGCCGAGGGAAGAGGCCGCTGCTTTGCCAGACAAAGCACCCTGGGCATGGGTGAGAGAGGATGAGGAGGATGAGGACGGCTTGGTCATCCACTCGACCAAGTCTTCCGCATGTTGCGGCTCAACACGGCCAGCTGCCGAAAAAAAGGCCAAGCGTGTCCCATGGCCACGTGCTGATGAGGATGCACCGTCTCCACGACCAGCACTAGACATACTAATGGCCTGTAGCTGCACTAAGCTGGGATATATATATATATATATATATATATATATATATATATATATATATATATATACTGATACTGCAGCTAGCAAAATCAACTGCCTGCCTGTAGTATGAGAACACCACCAACCTTCTACAGGTAGCTTTAGCTGAACACTGTGAGGTGGACGCACCCCACTAACTTGTAGGTTTAGCTGAACACTGTGAGCAGGACGCACTGCACTAACTGTAAATAGTCTAGCTGCCTGACCGTGGTACTAATAGGATCAAAAGAACACCAGTAATTTTCTTTAGGTAGCTTTATATACTGTAACAAGACAAGCCTGCCTGTCAGTAGGAAGATAACAGGAACGGATCTAGCTGAACACTGTGAGCAGGACGCACTGCACTAAATGTAAATAGTCTAGCTGCCTGACCGTGGTACTAATAGGATCAAAAGAACACCAGTAATTTTCTTCAGGTAGCTTTATATACTGTAACAAGACAAGCCTGCCTGTCAGTAGGAAGATAACAGGAACGGATCTAGCTGAACACTGTGAGCAGGACGCACTGCACTAAATTTAAATAGTCTAGAAGATAACAGGAACGGATCTAGCTAAACTGAATACAGTGTATATATATATATGCAACACCTGGGATGCATATATATACACAATACACTTTAAGTGCAGCTAACTGACTGACTGTCCTGCCTAATCTAGCTAACTCAAATGAAATGACACTGTCTCTCTCTATCTCTCAGCACACCGGAACACACTGCACAGGGCCGCCGTGCAGGCGGCCTTATATAGTGTGGGGCGTGTACTAAATCCCCTGAGCCATAATTGGCCAAAGCCTCCTTGGCTTTGGCCAATTACGGCTCTCTGTTCAGGCGGCGCTGTGATTGGCCAAGCATGCGGGTCATAGTGCATGCTTGGCCAATCATCAGCAAGCAATGCACTGCGATGCCGCAGTGAATTATGGGCCGTGACGCGCCACACGAATTTGGTGCGAACAGCCCATATCGTTCGCAATTCGGCGAACGACCGAACAGCCGATGTTCGAGTCGAACATGGGTTCGACTCGAACACGAAGCTCATCCCTAGTTGTGACGTGACGCTACTTGCATATCAAGACATCGATTGTATATCAAGTCAAAATGTATTTAAAAATGTTGCTTGTCTTGCAAAACGCTCACAAACAAAGTTACTCTCAAACCAAGGTTTTACTGTAAATCCATAATTGAAGGCCAGTGAGTCTTACATGGATGAGGAGTCCATTTTCTACTCATTTGCATCTTAACCTGTGTAGAAGACGATAGATGGTGTCTTCCTACTGGCTCCCAGAATTAGAATTTGTTTAGAGATTATGGAGGCTTTTATGACTCTTAGAGCCAGGGCAGCTTTTAATCTCTGAGTGTGATACAGTTTAGATCAGGGGTCTCCAAACTTTCTAAGCAAAGGGCCAGTTTACTGTCCTTCAGACTTTAGGAGGGCTGGATTGCAGCCAGTGAGACTAGAACATGCCTCAGACTTGGTGTTCAGAGGGGGTAAAATAATTACATGATGTCTGTGGGCGGTAGGAGGAATTGGTGTTAGTGGGAAGAATAACCTCCATCATTGGTGTCAGTGGCGGGAATAGTGTCCCATCTATGATGTCAGTGGGATGAATAGTGCTCCATCTTTGGTGTCAGTGGAAGGAATAGTGCCCCATTTTTGGTATCAGTGGGAGGAATAATGCCCTAAGGGCCGGATAAAGACAAGCAAAGCCCCACATCCAGCCCGGGGGCCGCAGTTTGGAGACCATTGGTTTAGAGGGTTTAAGATAATTGCAGTGTGTTTCTAGAATTTTGGCTATTGGCTTATGCTTCTAGAGAAACTGTTAATGAGAAATCCACCGAAGTATATGAGAAGTCCCTGGAACTTGATAGTAGATCCATCAACAAAGCCCTGTAAGTCTCACATGGATGTGACATCTATGTCCTGCTCTTTATTACCTTACTTGTATGGAGGAACGTCCCATCTGGTGCCTGATCATCTTTCCGCAAGGTATGAGCACAAGCCTAGAAGCTTTGTAAATAGATTAAACGAAGAGAGAGAATGAGCTATTCACCATCACGAAGCAATGGTAACCTTTGTAGTATCCATGTAGAAAATACTTATTTTTTTTATAATTAGTTATAGGCTGGCGGGTTCCAAAGGCACCTAGGTGTCCCAAAATACAAATATGTTGATGGAAGGGGGCAACATATGGATCCCCAAATAAAATTCCCAAGAGTCAAAGAATGTAAAAACTAGACAAACGCACAGCCGAAAAATGTGTTTCTTTTCGTTTCATCCATTTTCTTTTATTTTTCGTTTATTGGATCATTCGTTATGATCGGTATTCGTTATTTCAATAATTCGTAACTTCCGATGCATTTGAAACATTCTATTTGTTTAGATGTGACATTCGTTATATAGGATAATTCGTAACGTCGGATAAATTCGTATTCGTTACGTTCACTAACAGCCATATTTAAAAGGAAATTCCAATACCTATAATTTACTAGTTTATATATATTATTATTATTATTTATTATTAATAAATAATAATAATTAAAAAAAACTATAATAATGGTAATAATTTAATTATAATAGAAAATATGAAAAATTTAATTATCCGAACGTTTTCGTTCTTTCAGATTTTTGTTCTTATTTTCAGATTTTTGTACTTTCGTTCTTTTAGAAAATTAGTTTCTTGCGTCCGAATAAATGAATATGCTGAATTTTGACAAAAAATTAATTTGGAACAAAATGAATTGCACATGTCTAATAGAAACCCTAGATCTAGAAAAGATGTCAGGACCAGGATCTGAACCCATGAACTCCATTGTGTTTGGCAGTGGCTTCTTTTGCTGAGTCACCTGAGTTGCTAGACAGTTCCTTGTCCGATTCTTTGAACAATCCTGCCTGGTGCCTTATTTCTAGTGAACTTTGAACTCCTTGCTCTTTGCATGAACTTCCTATTTAAGCAATGCCTTTGCACTTCCTGTTTGCCAGATTATTGTGCTCTTCTCCAGCCAATATATTGCTCTTGTCTCTCTTGCTGCTGTTCATATCTTTACGACTACTTATTACTGACTTTGGCTTGTTCCTCAATTATGCTTCCGCTTGATCCAAACCTGCAACCATTCTTTACTGACCTTTGGCTTGTTCCTTGACTACGCTTCTGCTTGAACCCAACTTGCAACCACTCGTTGCTGACCTTTGGCTTGTTTCTCGACTATACTTCTGCTTGATCCTTACCTGCAGCCACACTCATTGCTGACCTTTGGCTTGTTCCTCGACTACGCTTCTGCTTGATCTCTACCTGCAACCAATCGTTTCTGACCTTTGGCTTGTTCCTCGACTACGCTTCCTCTTGATCCCAACCTGCAACCACTCATTGCTAACCTTTGTCTTGGTCCTCGACTATGCTTCCACATGATCCCAACTTGCAACCATTCATTGCTGACCTTTGGCTTGTTCCTCGACTACGCTTCTGCTTGATTCCAACTTGCAACTATTCATTACCAACCTTTGGCTTGTTCCTTGACTACGCTTCCGCTTAATCCCAACCTTCAACCACTTGTTACAGACCTTTGGCTTGATTACTGACTATGCTTCTGCTTGATCACTACCGGCTATATCTGGTACAAGACCCCGGCTTGCTTATCTCCTGGTGGAGCGATCCTGAGGACCGGGACCTGGTACTAACATGCAACAAAACCCATTTCCATCATCAGGAGCTCTGGTGAATATCGGTTAGTACTTAGACCCCCATACCTCAGATGAGCCCTTGTAATCCGCCAGGGTGACCTGCTTGTGTACTTATCCTGCTGGTTGATAGGAGGCTCTCTAGTGCTATAGCTCCGAGCCTGACCCCTGACAATGACAAAAGATCTAAAAAAAGCTCTAAAGGATGTAGATTGGTAAGACTCCAATGTAAACCTCAGGTCCCTATAAGGGGTCAAGGCTTTGTCCATCATGGTGGGCATGACCTTGAAGGGTTCTTCAGGACCTGGGTTCCATAGGGATGGACCATGGACCCCAAAGTGTATAACCACCTGTGGCTAACTACATACATTGCAAGTGCAGAGGTGAGCACCCATGCAGGACCCAGTGCCTGAAGCAATGCAACAGGTTGTCCCCACAGCATATGGGGTACAGGTATGGCTCCCAAGGTCTTGCCAAGGTTGCCCCAGTCTGGATACACTGCTTCTATTGAGGTATTAGAAGACATTGAAGAGTTGATTGAAGAATCTGAAGACAAAATAATAAACTAGTTAGGCTAATGCCCCGTACACACGGTCGGACATTGATCGGACATTCCCACAACAAAATCCTAGGATTTTTTCCGATGGATGTTGGCTCAAACTTGTCTTGCATACACACGGTCACACAAAGTTGTCGGAAAATCCCATCATTCTGAATGGGGTGACGTAAAACACGTACGTCGGGACTATAAACGGGGCAGTAGCCAATAGCTTTCATCTCTTTATTTATTCTGAGCATGCGTGGCACTTTGTGCGTCGGATTTTTGTACACACGATCGGAAATTTCGACAACGGATTTTGTTGCCGGAAAATTTTATAGCAAGCTCTCAAACTTTGTGTGTCGGAAAATCCGATGGAAAATGTGTGATGGAGCCCACACATGGTCGGAATTTCCGACAACAAGGTCCTATCACACATTTTCCGTCGGAAAATCCGACCGTGTGTACGGGGCATTAGTGATATTTCTGTAAGGAAGAAGAGGTCCATCACCTTAGGACACTACCCCACTCCTTGAATCCTCAGTTTTTTGTTAGAGTTATGCCCTCAAAAGCTTTGCCAGTGTCCAATCCCCTGAAGGTACCAGCCTATAACCCAGGGTCTATGAATATCAAACTATTGTCCTGAACTGTATGATTACATGAAGACACTTGACCATCAATATTTCAGAGCCAAGTGTTGTCTTAAAGACCATCCAAAATAATTGAAAGTGGACCTTTACATCTGGCCCACCAGGCCATTTCATGTGGCCCTCACAACTCTCCTGCAGCTGTGGCACCCTCCTTATCTTGGCCTCCACCTTGTCTCTGCAGTCAGCGGCAGAGAGGAGGACAGACCTTCTCCACCAGATCCTGTGCTTCTCCGTGCAGCTGCAGGAACCTCTTTTTTCTACCTCCCCTAGTCTCAGCATTCAGAAGTCTCCGCCAGCCCTTGTCTGGTCCTCCTCCAGACCCTGCACTTTCTGTTTCCCAGTAGCAGCACAAGGTAAAGGTTATGCATTGTGATGTAAGGCATGGTGGGGGACTCTTGACTTCTAATAATTGGGGGCTCTTGACATGATTTAAGGGGGTTGCAGTGCTCTGGATATCTAGTCTTACAGATACAACCAGCCCTTTGAGGGCAACCATAATGCGGCCCGTGATGAAATGGAGTTCAACACCGCTGGAGTATACCATCACTGAGCTTCTGTTAAAATAGCCATTGTCATTTTCTTATCTTAAATTTTATTAAACATGAGTATCATCATGACAGAAGTAGACAATACATATACAAAGAGATTGCTTGAATCGCATTAAACCAGGTTGTCTCAGCTGTTCCAAAGGAAATGCTCTACTTGGCACTGATCTGTAAATAAAGTCTGGGATTCGGGTGGTCATGGTCCTCAATGGTCCGAGAGGTCAGAACAAAGAAGCAGATTGTTGGAGACCCATAAAAGGCCCCAGTTTTCCTCCAGAGCAAGAGAGGCAAGAAGCCGGAGAGCCCTTAAAGTGTAGTATGCATCTAAATGTAGTTATCTCAATTGAGTTGAAGGATGAAAAGAAGAAATGACTTATCCTGTCTCCATGCGAGGTGAAATCAGTCACTCTCGATGGGGCAGGGGGTCCCAATCCTGGATCTTCTATAGCTTTATAGTATGGGAGTCATCATGTTCGTCTAACTTGATGACTCCGACCCATACTTAGACACACCACACTGGGCGCCTCTGCCATTGGTTTGGCCAAAGGAGTTTTATCTCTTCCCACCCTATTAATACAACTCCCATCTGAAAACCCATAGAGGATGCAGAATTCGGACCACTGCAGCATTGAGAGTGGCTGATTTCACTCCTCATGGAGACAGGGCCTTTTCTACACCTGCTTTTTATCTCATTTCACCCTACTGTCAATAAAGTGCAACTTTTTAATCAAATTTCATATAAGTCTAGTCTACTTTTGCTTGGTACATGCTAATCAAGTGGCCTTCCTTAGTAGGCCACCAACAAAACCAGGAGGTCCTTTTGAGTACCTCAACTTTTCATGTGGGAAGTTGGGAATGTGGGTAGAGAAAACATATTGCGGTGATCTAGGGTGGGGTGTGTGAGTGCAGAGGGGAAGTACTGAAGAGTTGGAATTGGTGCGAAAGGTAAAGTCAAGGAAGATGTGGAAAGCGGGAAAGGCAGGTAGAGGGGAGGTTGAGTGGAAGGGGTCTTCAAATGAAGGATCCAGCTGCCTGGGAAGGAGAGTGAGGCTCTGTGAGGTCTATTTCCCTTGGATAATCTTGCCATTTGACAGTTGAGTGGGCTACATGGGCCTGTCTCGACAGTTGGGAGTCCAGGGTGAGCCTGGTCTTGACAGTTAGGAGGACCAGATAGGCCTGGTCTTGACAGTTGGGAGGGCTAGATGGGCCTGGTCTTGACAGTTGGGAGGGCTAGATGGGCCTGGTCTTGACTGTTGGGAGGGCTAGATAGAAAACATATTGTGGTGATCTGGGTGTGGTGTGCGAGTGCAGAGGGGAAGTACTAAAGAGTTGGAATTGGTGCGAAAGGTAAAGTCAAGGAAGATGTGGAAAGCGAGAAAGGCAGGTATATGTGGGGGGGGGGGGGGGGGGAGAGAAAAAGAGGGGAGGTCGAGTGGAAGGGGTCTTCAAATGAATTCTCCAGCTGCCTGGGAAGGAGAATGAGGCTCTGCGAGGTCTATTTCCCTTGGATAATCTTGCCATTTGACAGTTGAGTGGGCTACATGGGCCTGTCTTGACAGTTGGGAGGGCTAGATGGGCCTGGTCTTGACAGTTGGGAGGGCTAGATAGGCCTAGTCTTGACAGTTGGGAGGTCAGGATGAGCCTGGTCTTGACAGTTGGGAGGCCAGGATGAGCCTGGTCTTGACAGTTGGGAGGCCAGGATGAGCCTGGTCTTGACAGTTGGGAGGGCTAGATGCGCCTGGTCTTGACAGCTGGCCGGGCTAGATGCGCCTGGTCTTGACAGTTGGGAGGGCTAGATAGAAAACATATTGTGGTGATCTGGGTGTGGTGTGTGAGTGCAGAGGGGAAGTACTAAAGAGTTGGAATTGGTGCGAAAGGTAAAGGCAAGGAGGATATGGAAAGCGGGAAAGGCAGGTATATGGGGGGGGGGGGGAGAGAAAAAAAAGAGGGGAGGTTGAGTTGAAGGGTTCTTCAAATGAAGGATCCAGCTGCCTGGGAAGGAGAATGAGGCTCTGTGAGGTCTATTTCCCTTGGATAATCTTGCCATTTGACAGTTGAGAGGACCAGATGGGCCTGGTCTTGACAGCCGAGAGGACCAGATGGGCCTGGTCTTGACAGTTGAGAGGACCAGATGGGCCTGGTCTTGGCAGTTGGGAGGACCAGATGGGCCTGGTCTTGGCAGTTGGGAGGACCAGATGGGCCTGGTCTTGGCAGTTGGGAGGACCAGATGGGCCTGGTCTTGGCAGTTGGGAGGACCAGATGGGCCTGGTCTTGGCAGTTGGGAGGACCAGATGGGCCTGGTCTTGACAGTTGGGAGGACCAGATGGGCCTGGTCTTGACAGTTGGGAGGGCTAGATAGAAAACATATTGTGGTGATCTGGGTGTGGTGTGTGAGTGCAGAGGGGAAGTACTAAAGAGTTGGAATTGGTGCGAAAGGTAAAGGCAAGGAGGATGTGGAAAGCGGGAAAGGCAGGTATATGGGGGGGGGGGGGGGGAAAGGAGGGGTGGTTGAGTGGAAAGGGTCTTCAAATGGAGGATCCAGCTACCTGGGAAGGAAAATTAGGCTTTGTGAGGTCTATTTTCCTTGGATAATCTTGCCATTTGACAATTGAGTAGGCTACATGGGCCTGGTCTTGACAGTTGAGAGAACCAGATGGTTCTGGTCTTGACAGTTGAGAGGACCAGATGGGCCTGGTCTTGACAGTTGAGAGAACCAGATGGGCCTGGTCTTGACAGTTGAGAGAACCAGATGGGCCTGGTCTTGACAGTTGAGAGAACCAGATGGGCCTGGTCTTGACAGTTGAGAGAACCAGATGGGCCTGGTCTTGACAGTTGAGAGAACCAGATGGGCCTGGTCTTGACAGTTGAGAGAACCAGATGGGCCTGGTCTTGACAGTTGAGAGAACCAGATGGGCCTGGTCTTGACAGTTGAGAGAACCAGATGGGCCTGGTCTTGACAGTTGAGAGAACCAGATGGGCCTGGTCTTGACAGTTGGGAGAACCAGATGGGCCTGGTCTTCTTGACATTTGGCCTGGAAGACTCATGGAGACAATGAGGGCAGTATGTTTGGCCTGCATAATTATGGTGCACACCAAGCAATGTCAGAAGAAGAGGTGACCAGGAGAAGTATAGAACACGCTTTAGTCTAGGTTTCCTTAATGGGCTTGGTCCCCCTTAGGAAACGCCTCCTCCACCAGATGGGTTTGTCACCTGTTTGGATTCTCAAACCATATCTGTCCAGCTGTAAATTAGAGATAAAATATTTCCCACACTTGGAAGACCAACATGTTTGCACCGGGGTGGGATGGTTGAGACTAGGCTGGGCATTTTCAGGAAAAACATTTCCTGCAGTCGGGGCAGGAAGCTGGCTTTTCGCTCGTGTGAGATCTCTGATGTGCCGCGAGGTCTGTTCTCCACACAAAACATGTCCCGCACTCAGAACAGGTATACGGTTTCTCCCCCGTGAGACCTCTGATGTATGGTCAAGTCCGAATTCCGCGCAAAACTTTTTCCGCACGCCAAACACCAATGGGGCTTCTCGCCGCTGTGAGTTCTTTGGTGTCTGGCTAGGTCCGACGTACAAATGAAACATTTCCCGCACTCAGGACAGCAATACGGCCTCTCGCCCGTGTGGGACCTCTTGTGCACGACGAGGTCTGACTTTTGTAGGAAACGTTTCCCACACTCTGAACACACATGAGGCTTCTCACCTGTGTGGGTTCTTCGGTGTCTGGCGAGGTCTGATTTATGGACGTAACATTTCCCGCACTCTGGACACCAATGTGGCTTCTCACCCGTATGAGACCTTCGATGCACAAGAAGATACGATTTACATGCAAAGCTTTTCCCACACTCTAAACACAAATAGGGCTTCTCGCCCGTGTGAAATCTCTGATGCACATCGAGTGCGGCTTTGTTTGCATAACATTTCCCGCACTCGAGACAGGAATGAGGCTTCTCGCCCGTGTGGGATCTTTGATGGACATCAAGGTCTGATTTCCGAGAAAAACATTTCCCGCACTCTAGACACAAAATTGGCTTCTGGTCCCTGTGAGTTCTTTGGTGTCTGGCTAGCTCTGAGGAACAAGAAAAACATTTCCCGCACTCAGAACAAGAAAACGGCTTCTCGCCTGTGTGAGACCTCGTGTGCACGACGAGGTCCGATTTCTGTAGGAAACATTTCCCGCACTCTGGGCAGAAATGAGGCTTCTCGCCTGTGTGGGTTTTTGTGTGCCGCGCCAGGGCCGATTTATGGGCATAACGTTTCCCACACTCAGGACACGGGAATAGCTTCTCGCCCGTGTGAGATCTTTGGTGGACAACAAGGTCATATTTATGGGAAAAACTTTTCCCACACTCGGAGCATGAAAATGGCTTCTCGCCAGTGTGAGTCCTCTGGTGTCTGACCAAAAGCGATTTCTTAGGAAACTGTTTGCCGCACTCAAAGCATGTATGGGACTTCTTTCCAAAGTTGATGTTTTGCACCGGAAAAGGATTCCCGCCCTCGGAGAAGTAAAAAGGTTTCTTCTCTCTGTCACTTCTCTGGTTGTGAGTAGAAGGTTCCTCAAGACCAAAGGGATCTGGTGATCCATCCATACCATGAAGTCCTGGGGTAGCAGAATGTGATCTAATAAAAGAAGGGTCCTCAGGATTGGTGAAATAAGGTGATCTGCCCACATTCAGAGGTCCAGGATGGATATCGGAAAGAACAAGGTTTCTTCCCCAACAACCTCCTCTGATGCCTTCACAAATTGGAAAATCCTCTGAAGTTTTCATGTTGCTTCCAAGTCCTGAAAAAAAAAAAAAAATATATATATATATATATATATTACTGCTGGAGATCAGTGAATTGGTTCCCCTGGATCGGGATTATCATCATTTCCAGATCAGATTTTCCG
The DNA here is from genome assembly GCA_037952835.1 of Lithobates septentrionalis. Lineage (NCBI taxonomy): Eukaryota > Metazoa > Chordata > Amphibia > Anura > Ranidae > Lithobates > Lithobates septentrionalis. The sequence goes on along the minus strand of JBBDGP010002589.1, from coordinate 782,558 downwards.
TAAGGAGATTATCAATGCTGACCCTTCGCTCAGCCCAGTTCTTCATCAAATAATCCGCTAGAGGTCCCTTGGAAACATTACCAGGTCATGCTTCTATTCATGAGACATGGTAAAAAAGGTGATGGAACCGATAAGTATTACCCTTTATAGGTGGGACCAGGAATTATGGGGCCAAACCACCCAATCCTACTGTCCTCCATTACTATCCTATTAACCTAATAAGAAAGGGCTATACACACACAAAGATATATCGATGACATTCTCAGTCTTGGCCTACTTCTGGTTCCAGAAGTTTTCCGCTTTGACGACTAGACGTGTGCACTGCCCAAAAATGTGTTCGTTTTCGTTTCATTCATTTTTTTTTATTGGGTCATTCGTTCTCGGTTGTGGCCTACTTCTGGTTCCAGAAGTTTTTCTCTTTGACGAAGTCACGAGTCACATGACGAAACGCGTCAGTGTGGGACCACGTGGCGTCATTACGCCCAGAACCCAAAGTAAGCGATGATAGATCAATAACATTTTTAGTCTTGGCTTACTTCTGGTTCCAGAAGTTTTTCTCTTTAACGAAGTCACGAGTCACATGACGAAACGCGTCAGTGTGGGACCACGTGACGTCATTACGCCCAGAACCCAAAGTAAGCGATGATAGATCAATAACATTTTTAGTCTTGGCTTACTTCTGGTTCCAGAAGTTTTTCGCTTTGACAAGTAGACATGTGCACTGCCGAAAAATGTGTTTGTTTTTGTTTTTTTCGGGTCATTCGTTCTCAGTCTTGGCCTACTTCTGGTTCCAGAAGTTTTTCTCTTTCTCTTTGACAAAGTCACGAGTCAGATGACGCAACGCGTCAGTGTGGGACCACGTGACGTCATTACGCCCAGAACCCAAAGTAAGCGATGATAGACCAATAACATTTTTAGTCTTGGCTTACGTCTGGTTACATAAGTTTTTCGCTTTGACAAGTAGACATGTGCACTGGCGAAAAAATTTTTCATTTGTGTTTCATTCCTTTTTTTGTTTTTTTAGTTTTTTGGGTCATTCGTTCTCAGTCTTGGCTTACTTCTGGTTCCAGAAGTTTTTTGCTTTGACAAAGTTATGAGTAGACATGTGCACTGCTGAAAAATTTGTTCATTTTAGTTTTCATTTTTATTTATTTTTTTGTTTTTCGGGTCATTCGTTATGATCGCAATTCGTAAATTCAAAAAAACAAAAACAAACGTAAATTCGAATAAATAAATAAATCAGAAATTCGAAAAAAAAAAAAAAAAAATCGAAAATTCAAAAAAAAATAAATAAAAAAATAATATAATAATAATAATATTATTATTATTATCAATAATAATAATAATTCGGAAATTCGAAAACCTGAAAGTAACTATTACAGGTATTGGAATTTTCTTTCGAATTTGGCTGTTAGTGAGCGTAACGAATACAAATTTATCCAAAGTTACGAATTATCCGAAATAACGAATGCCGCATCGAAACAAATGGAACGGAACAAATTAAAGATAAATAATAATAAACATACTAATAATAAAAAAGTTATTATTATTATTATTTATTATTAATAATTCCTTACGTTCCATTCTTTTAGATGCGGCATTCGTTATTTTGGAAAATTCGTACCTTCGGATTAATTTGTATTCGTTACGTTCACTATCAGCCAAATTTGAAAGGAAATTCCAATACCTATCATTTAATAGCTAGTAATTAAGTTATTATTAGTTAGTTATGATTTAAAATTTTCGCATTTTCAGGGTTTTGAATTTCCAAATTTTTTTTTTCAAATTTCAATTTTTTTTCGAATTTACAAATTTTTTTTGAATATTCAGAAAAGTTTGTTAAACGGGTTTTTGTTAATTCAGATATTTCCGAATTAATGAATTTGTCGAGATTCGTTAAAAAAACGAATTTGGAACAAAATGAATTGCACATGTCTAGGGATTATCATCATCATTTCCAGATCAGATTTTCCATAAGGAGAATGCTGACCCTACGCTCAGTCAACTTCCTCATCAAAAAATTCCGCTAGAGGTCCCTTGGAAACATTACCAGGTCATTCTTCTATTCATGAGACATGGTAAGAAGGTTATGGAACTGATTACCCTTTATAGGTGTGACAAGGAATTGGGGGGCCAGATCACCCACCCCTGCTGTCCTCCATTACTATCCTATTAGCCTAATAAGAAAGGGCTATACACACACAAAGATAGATCGATAACATTCTCAGTCTTGGCCTACTTCTGGTTCCAGACGTTTCTCTCTTTGACGAAGTCACGAGTCACATGACGAAACGCGTCAGTGTGGGGCCACGTGACGTCATTACGTCCAGAACCTAAAGTGAGCCAAAGTTATACACATAGACCGGGGTTGATGTTATTCCTTTAGGGGGAAATGCTCTACTGTTACAAGTACCATTCTTAGTCTCCACTACCCACCAATGCCGATCTCTACAAGAACGTCCTCCTCTTTAATTGTCACCATCTTGACCATCTCCTCCACAGTCTGCTGATCACCCCTCACATACGTCTCTTCTTCTTCCTCGTGACTCTCAACTTTCGTTTTAGTCATTTCTTTGTTCTGAAGAAGCAAAATGGTGAAATAAATATTTAAAATGAAGAAATAATAGAGAAGAATGTTGGCTTGAATGTTATACAACCGTGGCGGTGAGCTGAGGACCTCAACTCCACCTACCAGATGATGGTGAGGGATGGTGTGATCCTCCTGAGTGAAATTCCAGGAATACAGAGGACGGGGACATCTCTCTGGTGGGTTCCAATTACTGAATCCATCTATCTGATGATGGTGAGGGATGGTGTGACCTTCCTGTGTGGAATCCCGGGAATACAGAGGACGGGGACATCTCTCTGGTGGGTTCCCATTACTGGATCCATCTGTAGGAAACACACACACTGACTGAATACATTGTTTCTATGTGTTTATCAGATGATGGGGGATCTAGGTGGACCCTCCGTACTGCTCTCTCCTTTACAATAAAGTCTCCTCTTACCCGGTGATGTGAGGGGCGGCTGATTGTCCATCATGACGTCCTTGTAGAGATCCTTGTGTCCTTCTAAATACTCCCACTCCTCCATGGAGAAATAGACAGTGACATCCTGACACCTTATAGGAACCTGACACACACAATGATACAGTCACCATCCAGACACATCCCTTGTCTGTTACTGGATAATGTCCCAGAATTCCCGGCACTGCTCACCTCACCCATCAGAAGTTCAATGATCTTGTTGGTGACTTCTAGAATCTTCTTGTCATTTCTTTCAGTTGTCATGGAGAGAGTTGGAGGCACCTTAATGGTCACCTGGCCACCAGACTTCATAGGGGGCACTCTCTGTAATAAAAGAACAATGATGTCAAGACATTACCAGAGTTCTTCTTAGGTCTCCAGCAGGATTGTGAAGTCTTCTGACCCTCCCAGAATCCTCCTCACCTCTCCGGTCAGGTCTGTGTTTTATTAACCACTTAAACAACCGGCCCATAGCCAAATGACGGCTACAGGGCAGTTGCATAACTCTGGGAGGGCGTACCATGACGTCCTCCCATAATCCCGCTCGGGTGCGCACCTGAACACATCCCTGACCACGGGATCTCACGGATCACGGTAAACAGCTGCTGATAGCGGCCGCTTACCACGTGATCGCTCCCTCAAATGACAGAGCGATCACATGTAAACAAACCGGCGTTACATCTGGTTCCTCTTTCCCCTCTCCGTCCAGTGTGAGCGGAGAGGGGAGAGATCGGTGGCAGCAGCACTGCTCAGTGACAAATCCATCCATCCATTCTCAGCCATGCATACCCATCCATCCATACTCGGCATACCCATCCATCCATACTCGGCATACCCATCCATCCATACCCATCCACCCATCCTCAACATATCCATCCATACTCAGCATACTCATCCATCCATACTCAGCATACCCATCCATCCATACTCAGCATACCCATCCATCCATACTCAGCATACCCATCCATCCATACTCAGCATACCCATCCATCCATACTCAGCATACCCATCCATCCATACTCAGCATACCCATCCATCAATGCTCAGCCATCCCATCCACCCCCATCCATAATTAGCAATAGCCATCCATACTCAGCCATACCCAGCCATACTCTGCATACCCATCCATCCATACTCTGCATACCCATCCATCCATACTCTGCATACCCATCCATCCGAACTCTGCATACCCATCCATCCGAACTCTGCATACCCATCCATCCGAACTCTGCATACCCATCCATCCGAACTCTGCATACCCATCCATCCGAACTCTGCATACCCATCCATCCGAACTCTGCATACCCATCCATCCGAACTCTGCATACCCATCCATCCGAACTCTGCATACCCATCCACCCATACTCTGCATACCCATCCACCCATACTCTGCATACCCATCCACCCATACCCATCCATATTTAGCAATAGCCATCCATACTTAGCCATACTCTGCATAGGCAGCCATACTCAGCCGTACCCAGCCGTACCCAGCCGTACCCATACATGGCTCATCCATGCCACACCAGTTATCATCCATGCCACTACAGTGCCTCACAAAAGTGTAATAGTTAGTCAAATTAGATTTGAAACTTATGTCCCTAGAACACCTGATGGTGCTCCCTGCATGTTGGTCCTCTCTATGTGGGCAGGCTGTGGAAAAAAGTCTCACACATGTGGTATGGCCGTACTCAGGAGGAGTAGGAGAATCTATTTTGGGGTGTAATTTTTGGTATGTGCATGCTGTGTGTTAGAAATATTGTGTAAATGGACAATGTTGTGTAAAAAAAATAAAAAATAAAAAAAAATGCGTTTTCATTTTCTTTACACATTTTCCAAAAACATGTAGAAAAAAATGACATGTTCAAAAGACTCGATATGCCTCATAGATTATATATTGGGTTGCTTTCTTTCCAAAATTGGGTAATTTTTGGGGCGTTTCCATTGTCCTGGTTCTCCAGGGCCTTCAAAAGTGTAAGAGGTAGTCAAGAAATGATATGTGTAATTTATGCCCCTAGAACGCCTGACGGTGCTCCTTGCATGTTGGGTCTCTGTATGTGGCCAGGCTGTGTAAAAGTCCCACACATGTGGTATCGCCGTAATCAGGAGCAGCAGCAGAATGTGTTTTCGGGTGTAATTTGTGGTATGCATATGCTGTGTGTAAGAAATAACCTGCTAATATAACAATTTTGTGAAAAATCTTGATTTTGCAAAGAATTGTGGGAAAAAAATTACAACTTCAAAAAACTCACCATGCCTCTTTCTGAATACCTTGGAATGTCTACTTTCCAAAAAGGGGTCATTTGGGGTGTATTTGTACTTTCCTGGCACCATAGCTTGTGGACTCTATAACTTTCACAAAGACCAAATAATATACACCGATTTGGGTTATTTTTACCAAAGATATGTAGCAGTATAAATTTTGGCCAAAATATATGAAGAAAAATTACTAATTTGCAAAATTTTATAACAGAAATGAAGAAAAATCCTTTTTTTTTTTTTACAGAATTTTCGGTCTTTTTTCTTTTATAGCGCAAAAAATAAAAAACCCAGCGGTGATTAAATACCACCAAAAGAAAGCTCTATTTGTGTGAAAAAAAGGACAAAAATTTCATATGGGTACAGTGTTGCATGACAGAGTAATTGTCATTCAAAATGTGAGAGCACCGAAAGCTGAAAATTGATCAGGTTAGGAAGGGGGTTTAAGTACCCAGTGGTCAAGTGGTTTTAATAGAGATAAGAGTGATGTCATGTGACCTCCCAGAATCCTCCTCACCTCTCCGGTCAGGTCTGTGTTTTATTAATAGAGATACGAGTGATGTCATGTGACCTCCCAGAATCCTCCTCACCTCTCCGGTCAGGTCTGTGTTTTATTAATAGAGATAAGAGTGATGTCATGTGACCTCCCAGAATCCTCCTCACCTCTCCAGTCAGGTCTGCGTTTTATTAATAGAGATAAGAGTGATGTCCTGTGACCTCCCAGAATCCTCCTCACCTCTCCGGTCAGGTCTGTGTTTTATTTTTTTTTTTAAATCAAAAAAGGTGTTTATTGAACAAATTTCCATACATAGCTTCCATTGTACATACATCGTGCAACAACATACCATTATTTACTATTACATTCCAATCATCATTTATCACCAAAAATCCTGAAATATTTCAATGCTCTATTACTTTATGGTCACTAACCATCAATAAAACCTCATGGGCCCCCCCCGAGACATTGCAATAGTCTTGACATTACCAGCTCCCTAGGACTCAATCCAGGGGTGTCTAGCCATGGTGCCCAGATCCTCTCGAATCTATTGGAGCTGCCTCTGTGTTGGTAAATGTGTTTTTCCATAATCAAGGTGTTGCCCATATGAGTAATCCATGATTTCACTGATGGTGGCGAGGTCGATTTCCAGCCAAGCAGTATAAGTTTGCGTGCCTGGAACAGTGCCCTAGTGAGTGCTATTCTAGTCATCTCTTCCGGGACCGTATCCTCTAGGACTCCTAGGATGCAGTGAATTGGGTCAAGGGAAATGGTGGTCTGGAACACTCGGTTGAGTGTTTCCATGACCTCACTCCAATACCTATGGAGTTTTGGACATCTCCACAGTAAGTGAATGAGGTCCCCCTGATGCCGCTCACATCTGCTACATAAAGGATCAGTCCTCCTACCCATATTGTATAGTTTAAGTGGGGTGTAATGCACTCTAAGTATTATATATAGTTGGGATACCTTCTGGGCCACGTTGAGAGAGCATATATTAACAGATTGTAAAATTTCTTCCCATTGCTCTCCCGTAATTGGGCCTACGTCTTGCTCCCATAGGGACGGTGCCCTGGTCGGGTGTGTTTTCAAAAGTTGCATCAGTAGCATTTGATAGCAATATGAAATGAAACCTTTAGTTTCTGTGCTGGACTGTATCAGATGAAAGATAGGGGTGGTGGACAATGTCCAGGGAGTAGCACTACCTTGTGTGTCCACCGCGTGTTTGAGTTGGATATATGAATAATACATGGTATTTGGGAGGTTGTATTTATTTTGTAGCTCTGAGAACGTCAGCAGCTTGCCATTGCTAAATATGTGGGATAAAAGGATAACACCAAATGAGCGCCATCTGGGACCCTGTTGCAGCTTTGCTAGCTCTACGTATGAAAGATTCCCCCATATTGGGCTGTATTCTGTGAAGCCTGTTACCTCCTGCAGCTGCCTTCCCTTGTTCCAGACTTTCTGTATTAAAGTAAGAGTGGGCGTTAGTTTATTGGATTTGTGAAACAATTGGGCCTCAAGGCCTAGCGGGATTGTTTCCGCTCCTGTCCCAATCAGCATTAACTGCGCCGATGAGCCAGGAGGGTCCCGGTTCATGGAGCCCACCAACTGCTGCAACTGAGCTGCTATGTAGTACAGCCAAGGGTTGGGTACTGCCAGCCCTCCGCTGTCCTTAGGGTTTTGTAGCTGTTCCAGCTTAATTCTTGGTGTGCCTGAATTCCACAGCAATTTGCAGAAGAGAGTGTTAACCACCCTAAAAATCTTTAAGTGTATTACTATTGGGGAGTTGTGTAAAAAGTAAAGTAATTGCGGCATTAAAATCATTTTTATTAAGTTTGCTTTGCCCGCTAGTGACATTTTGAGCCTGTTCCATGTGTTGATTTTGTCTCTAAATCTGGATAGCAAGGGGTGTATGTTTAGGGGGCAGTATTCCGCTATTTTAGGTGAAATTTGTATGCCTAGGTATTTAAATGATGACGTTACCGGAACCGAGCAGGAGTCCGGTAGATTCACCTCACCCCCCTCGTCCAGCAACATCAAAGCCGACTTAGACCAATTAATTGTCAGGCCAGAAAAATAACCGAACCCAGTGATGATTCTTGTCACCTCCGCTAAGGACGTTGTGGTATCCCCCAGGAAAAGCATCATGTCGTCAGCATACAGCATAATCTTTTCGTGGAGGTTCCCATATTTAAAGCCCGTAATCTGCTGACTTGCTCTTACCGCAGCCGCCAACGGCTCGATGGCGATGGCAAAGAGCAGGGGGGACAGGGGGCATCCCTGCCTTGTGCCCCTGCCCAGAGCAAACGCATGTGACATCCTACCTGACATCCTGATAGTCGCCTTTGGGGAAGCATATAACAGTTTGACCCATGCTATAAAGCGACTTCCAAACCCTAGCTTTGATAGTACCGCCCATAGGTATCTCCAACCTACACTGTCAAACGCCTTATTGGCGTCCAGGGAGAGCAGAGCCCTGCTTCCTTCATTATCTGGCTGCAGCTGCATATTTAAAAATAGGCGTCTGAGGTTGGTGGCAGTGGACTTGTGCAGCATAAATCCAGCCTGGTCGGGATGTATTATGGATTCAATGATCCGGTTGACCCCAAGCGCCAGGGCCTTAGCCAGGATTTTAACATCACCTTGCAGTAGTGAAATAGGCCTGTATGAGCCCGGGTCAACCGGATCCTTACCAGGTTTCAACAATAAAATTATATTGGCTCTAGTCATGGAGGTCGGCAAATTGCCTTTTTTAAGCGAGTCATTAAACACTTCCAGTAGCTGCGGCATTATCCACTCACCATATTGGGTGAAAACCTCCATGGGGATACCATCCTCCCCAGGAGCCTTGCACGTAGGGAAGGAACATGCCGCATGTTGTAGCTCTTCCAATGTCAGGGGTGCTTCCAGTGATTGCCTAGCCTCCTCAGATAGAGAGGGCAGATCAATCCCTGCAAGGTATGCCTCTAGCTCACCATCAGTGTAGTCATCCCTCGCTACATAGAGATCCTTGTAGAAGGATGCTAGCTCTAATAGAACCTGATCCAGGCCATTAACCACCTTTCCACCGGCCGTGCGAATTGCCCCAACCACTGGAGACAGCTGCTGGGACCTGGCTATTTTTGCCAATAGGCGTCCCGTTTTTTCCCCTTCTTCATAGAATGCCTGTTTGCTAAAGAACCTTTTGCGTTCTGCGGCGGAGGATCTCAAGCGGTCCAGTGAATCCTGGGCCGAAATCCACGCCTCCCTCGCAGACTCTGTAGGGTCAGTAACATAGGCAAGCTCCAACTGGCGCACCTGGTCTCCAACCTGTTCCAGTAGTGCCGAGGAATTTCTCTTGACCATGGCTATTTCAGCAATAAATATTCCCCTGAGGTAGGCCTTAAAGGCTTCCCAGGTTTGAATTGTATCTGTTAAGTGTTTATGGGAGTTGAAAAATAATTCTATTTGATTAGAAATTCGTTCTGGGGAGTTAAATAATTTCAGCCAAAAGGCATTGAGTTTCCATGGCGCCTTAGGTAGTGAGGTAGGGGGTTGGGCACTCAGCCATACAGCTACAGGTGAATGGTCAGATACTCCCCGAGGGAAGTATTCTATCTTAGAGATATATTCTAGCAAATTAGGAGTGCCTATACTAAGGTCTATACGGGACAGGGATCCGTGAGTTTTGGAGAAGCATGAAAACTGCTTTATATTAGGGTTACGGATGCGCCAAAAATCTGTCCAGCCCAGTTCCATAACTAGGCGGCTGAGTGCCGTGCCCCTCCCACCCCCAGGAGAATGGACTGGGGGGTGCCTATCCAATTTTGGGTCAAGGTAGCAGTTAAGGTCTCCCATGATTAACAGTGGGACATCAGGTTTGCCCGCCAGGTACATCAGCAAAAGCTGTAGCACCTCCCGTGAAAACGGGGGTGGGATATATATAAAGGCTATAATCCGTGTTAAGGTGTACACTTTACAGTAAATGAAAACATATCTGCCAGCACTATCCACTAGCGAGTCCAGTTCCTGGTATGCCAGAGCTTTGTGTATCAATACACTCACCCCACGAGAGTAGGCGGTGTGAGTGGAGTGATAGGATTTGCCCACCCAGGCATACTGCAGGCAGCCCACATTATCCCCCAGGAGATGTGTCTCCTGAAGGGCAATAATAGCCGGATGGAATTTGCGCAAACCAGAGGAGATCATGACCCTTTTTAAGGGGTCATTCACTCCGCGACCATTCCATGATACTATGGGCGTGGATACCATTGCAGATATTCAAAAATACATTTAAAGGATATTCTTCTGGAAGTCAGAGCTGATCTGGTTATATGGTTACCCATGAGCATTAGAATGTGTTGCATCAAAAAACATTTTTTCATTGAAAAGGTTGTCCCAATGGAAGCTAGGTGTTCTTGAAGGGTGGATATTCTCGCGCAACTGCGCGGCAAAACAGTGAAAAAAAACAAAACAAAAGTAGGAACAGACTGTGTTGAGGGCCCTGGGTCCCGCCACGCTGTGGCGCATACCTCCAGAACCGTCCCGAAATTGCGGGCTACGTGGTCTGTCCTGATTGTGAATGCCAACAGGGCAATGCAGCATTAGCCATGTATCCCATGACTTCAAACATCTTCTACTTTTTCTGCACGGTGACGTCCCCTGTGAGGGTCTGTGCTTCAAGTGGAAATAACTGGTTGAAAAAAATATAACAATATTTCCAGTGGTAGTCACTCGCTGCGTAAGCAATTGGTAAAGTTCCTCTTCTGAATGAAAAACATAAACAGGAAAATGGACGCCCTGCTTTCTCTCGCATTTCTTCTGTCTTCTCTGGTTTATCCGGCTCCTTCTTCTCGACCCTGGTGGCGTATAGCTTGCTCATTCTGGTCTAACCAGGATGTTGCATCATGCGCATTTTCAAAAAAGTGGTTCTGTCCGTTTGCCGTTACTCTCAACTTAGCCGGGAACATCATTGCGTAGGATAGCTGCAGCCTTTGTAGCCTCTTTTTCACTTCCATAAATTTTGACCTCCTGCGTTGTAACTCGGCGGAGAAGTCCGGGTAAAAGGAGACTTTAGTGCCATTGTGTTTAATGCTGCCTTTTTCCCTGGCCAGTCTCAGTATCACCTCACGGTCCTTGTAATTCAGGAGCCTGGCCAGCATTGATCTTGGGGGGTTCCCAGGGGGGAGAGGGCGTGGGGGTACTCTATGGGCCCTTTCCACTGTGTAGATGGGAGAGAAAGCTTCTTTGCCAAAGACTTCCTGCAGCCATTCCTCAATGAAAGTAGTGGGGTCACGTCCTTCCACTTTTTCAGGGAGTCCCACTATGCGCACATTATTGCGTCGCAGACGGTTCTCGATTTCGTCAGTTTTATTAAGGGCTTGAAAGGCGTTTTGTGTGGCCATCCTGACATCTCTGTGAAGGGGGGGCAACTGGTCCTCCACGTCGCTCACCCGGCCCTCCACTGCTGTGGTTCTTTCCCTGATTTTTTGCAGATCTTGGCGCATAAGGGATACTGTTTCTTTCAGGCCCCCAAATTTCTCCTTCAAATCATCAACTGAGGCAGTACATGTATGCACAGCATGCAGGATTTCACTCAAAGAAGGCTGTACACTGTCTTCTGAGGGGGAGTCAGATGGGTCAGACATGAGATCCTGCTGCAGATCTAATGGCACTGTGTCATCTAGCATGCTTGTATCTTCCCTGTTAGGCTGGGGGGAGTCAGGCAGAGGAGAATTAGAATGTCCGGCCAGCTTTTGAGTATAATAAAGCATGTCCCTGGGTTGTTCCTTGCCTTTAGGGAGTTTGCTGGACTTACCCCCCTGTTCGGATTTCTTTTCCAGGCCGCGCTGTGCTTTAGGAGGCTGAGACCGGCCGGCGCCTTCTTGGTCAGCTTGGGACTCCCAGGCCTCGGTCTCCATTCGGTTCCCCCGGGTCATCATCAGCACTAAACGATCACCTGTCAGCACCGGGTGTCTCCAGGAGGTATCAGGTAGCTCTTTGGGGCAAAAACGGGCAATTTCGGTGGTGAGAAAAGGATATTAGGCAGGATTCTCAGCGGGAGCTCCGTGCAGCAGGTCTGCTCACATGCCTCGTCAGGCCACGCCCCCCAGGTCTGTGTTTTATTAATAGAGATAAGAGTGATGTCATGTGACCTCCCAGAATCCTCCTCACCTCTCCGGTCAGGTCTGTGTTTTATTAATAGAGATAAGAGTGATGTCATGTGACCTCCCAGAATCCTCCTCACCTCTCCGGTCAGGTCTGTGTTTTATTAATAGAGATAAGAGTGATGTCATGTGACCTCCCAGAATCCCCCTCACCTCCCCGGTCAGGTCTGTGTTTTATTAATAGAGATAAGAGTGATGTCATGTGACCTCCCAGAATCCTCCTCACCTCTCCGGTCAGGTCTGTGTTTTATTAATAGAGATAAGAGTGATGTCATGTGACCTCCCAGAATCCCCCTCACCTCCCCGGTCAGGTCTGTGTTTTATTAATAGAGATAAGAGTGATGTCATGTGACCTCCCAGAATCCTCCTCACCTCTCCAGTCAGCAGGTAGATGATCTCCAGGGTGAGGTCTAATATCTTCTCAGTCATGCCACTCTGGTCTTCCTCCATCCTCACTGAGGTGGTTATTGGATCTTTCGAGAACGTTCCTCTCTGTAGACAAAATTGAGAATTGTCTGGCCTCTCCAATGCATTAGGATGGGGATATATCATGTGTCGCCCAGTCAACTTACTGGTGATCTGGTGGTCGTCTTGCACCCAACTTTCAGAGATAGAAAAGAGGGGCCTCTTTAGCAGGAGAACATTTGAACTAAATACGACCCTGCCACACAACCCAGTTCATGTCTATTTCCACTGTAGACCCTTGAGGTGACCAACCTCCATGGTGCTTTACCAGACGGTTATAAAATGGCAACCATACACGTGGGGTGATAGTATTACTTTTCCTCCATAGTAGAGAAGAGGAAACTCAATGGGGCGAATACCGATATATAGAGTTTTACATTACATTTCTCACCAATAACAGTGATCAATGGCTCGTTATTTATTAGGGATCGGATTCTATAGAGGTGCATGATAAAACGTAAATAAAAATAAAATTAATCTATATTTACAAGCATTTTCATGTGTGTAACATCAAGTACTGGACAACAAAGGCACATTCAGGGGGGTTACTGGGTATAAATAGAAAATAAGATCTTATTACCTCCTCTGCTGCCAGTTCCAGCAATGTCTCCGCTCTACTTCCCTCCCAACTCGACTCTTACTTCCTATTTATACCTGACATCACTTCCTGTCCGTACCTGACATCACTTCCTGTCTTCCATAGAGACTTCCTGTCTGGGTAGAAGTGAGATCACCACCTTGTGGAGCTCAGTGAAACTGCAGCCTCGAAAAATTGGTAATAATTTAAAAATAAAGACTAAAATATATTAAAAAAATAAATAAATATCAGTACTATACTTCATGCCTTCTAAGTTTTTGTATTACAAATGTTGTATAATATATGCATCAACTTCAAATGATTTGTATTTGTTTGATACAATAAATAAAAATTATTGTTGAAAAATAAAAAAAAATAAAAAAAGGACTTTAAAATAAATAATAAAAAAAAGCCTAATTTACTATAGAAATAAAAACAATTGAATACTGTGATACTTTTTGTATTTGCACTAACATCGAAAAGTTTGTAGTAATTTGAAACTGAAGAATAAAATATGAAAAGATAAAAACATAAAAATTACCAAAAATACTGAAAATAAATAAAAAAAAATGACAAAAAAAGACATGAAATTAAAAAAAAATGATTAAAAAAAATATTATGAAAATAAAAAAAACAATGCAGTACTACCCATGATACTTTTTTTATTTGCACTTACATGCAAATTTAATAGTAAATTGATGCAAATTGCCATTAGCTGTCAGGAAGGAATTTCTTCCCTGTTAGAAGGGCAACTTCTCCCTAACTGTAAACACTTGCAGACTGACTGTTGGGGAATCTACCCAACCCGACCCCCATGACTCCCCACCTTTCATTGATTGTCGGCTTCACAGCTGACCGCCTCCTAGCAACCAGTGATTCTGACAGTGGCTAGAGCCTGAAGGAGAAGCTGAGACACTTGTTCCCCACTGGGTTCTAGAAGACCGTATATTGGCTATGGATCCACCCACTGCCTACTGTCAATCACAAGGTGAGCGAACCTCGTGGAGTAGTGTCTCAGCTTACCCACCAGGTTCCACCCACCCAACCAGATCCATAGCTCTTTCCGCGCTACACTATTTGTGTGACATCTGCATCGGAGGAGGGATCTCTGGTGTTAGAAATCCTACTCTCACAGTACTTGCTCCAAATTTGGGTCTGTTGCCTGCACCAATATTTGTCATGTAGAAGCACAATGGAATACTAAAGAGTGTCGTAGACTATGAATTCCCATGAATAATGATCTAGACCTGATTACTTACACCCATGGGTCCTCAGAGAGCTTAGCAAAGCTATGTCATGTCTTTTAACTTTAGGAGGCTCTGTAAGGACAGGCAGGGGTACCAGACTGGTATAAAGCAAATGTGGTGTCTACATTTAATAGTAAAATGTTTCACTTTGTCATTAGGTGTCAGGAAGTGCTGGTTCACACTACAGCGACTTGGGATCCGACTTGTCAGACCTCAAGTCGCTGGACATAAGAAATTCCATTATAGTTAATGAGAGCCGTCTTAATGTACACTATTGAAGTCGCTCCGACTTCAGAAAAGGTTCCTGTACTACTTCAAGGCGACTTGTATCCATAGATTTCAATGGAAGTCGCCTCCAAGTCGGATCCTCATCTATAGTGAAGCAACTTTACAGGAAAAAGAAAATAATTTACCCAGGAAGAGAACAGGAACAACAATTATGTCACAAGAGCTGATTAGCTCTGATTGGCCACAGGCAAAGTCACCTGTCCTGGGGGCGACTTGAAGTCACGTTGTAAGTCGCTCAAAGTCGCCTTGCAAAGTCGCGCTGTAAGTCGGGTTGCCCCGTGTGAACCGAGCCGAAGGAACTTCTACCCTGTTAGAGGCAACTCCACCGCAACTGTAGACACTTGCAGACTAACTGTTGGGGAACCTACCATACCCTTAACTTTTTGTGTTTGAAGCCTGCACAGGCTTCAAGCAACTATAAGCTGATCTCTTGGCTTGCCCTGTCCCCACGTTCCCCTCTAACTGATCACTTGAATTACAAAAAAGTGCCCTGTTTGCTCACCTAAATCTGCGGTCACGTGATGCTCCAGTCTTGAGTCTTCCCTCTCTAGTTCTATTTACAGGGGGTGGGGTCCTTGTTTGGGCATCCACATCACAGCCTGCTTAATATGGACTCTTACTTTTGGCTTTCCAGTGGTGGGGTCCTCCCAGGAAGCAGAAGAGGAGGCTTCAGCTGTGATGTAAGCACAAGGGGACTGTTTGGGGTTGGGGCGGCGCTGGCACACCTACAGTGCTCGACACCCAGGAATGGCATTGGTGAGGGTCTTTATTTCACTGCCCCACCTAGCTGGGGGAAACCTTTGTACACAGCTGGAGTGCCATTAAGTTGACCACTATCTGCAGTGTAAGACTACCATTCTCAGCCAGGGTTTCCATGGAACCCTAGGGTTCCTCCAGAGGTATCCAGAGTTTCTTTGAGCTGTGGCTAATTGACCTCCAATTTGATGGTGCTTGGATAGTTCGGGGGTCAACGCCAATCGTTAGATCCAGATGCATGATACCAATGATCTTTTAGCTCTCTGCAAGGGTGGCATTCTGGCCATCACTGTAATGCCCCGTACACACGGTCGGATTTTCCGATGGAAAATGTCCGATCGGAGGGTGTTGTCGGAAATTCCGACCGTGTGTGGGCTCCATCGGACATTTTCCATCGGATTTTCCGACACACAAAGTTGGAGAGCAGGAGATAAAATTTTCCGACAACAAAATCCGTTGTCGGAAATTCCGATCGTGTGTACACAAATCCGACGGACAAAGTGCCACGCATACTCAGAATAAATAAAGAGATGAAAGCTATTGGCTACTGCCCCGTTTATAGTCCCGTTTATAGTCCCGACGTACGTGTTTTATGTCACCGCGTTCAGAATGATCGGATTTTCCGACAACTTTGTGTGACCGTGTGTATGCAAGACAAGTTTGAGCCAACATCCGTCGGAAAAAATCCTAGCATTTTGTTGTCGGAATGTCCGAACAAAGTCCGACCGTGTGTAGGATTTTTTCCCACTTACCCCCCAATGAATTGGTTTTTGTATGGGTTCCCAGAGGCTTAAAAAATATTTCAAGGGTTCCTCTATGGTAAAAAGGTTGGGAAAGATTAGTGTAGAGATTTTTGTGGCATTACATTTCTAAAGATGTAAGGTACAGTTTTATATTTCTTTTCAGACTCCAGTGATTCTCAACTAGGGTTCCTCCAGAGGTT
This sequence comes from Lithobates septentrionalis, assembly GCA_037952835.1. NCBI lineage: Eukaryota > Metazoa > Chordata > Amphibia > Anura > Ranidae > Lithobates > Lithobates septentrionalis. Next base: position 766,352 of record JBBDGP010002589.1, on the reverse strand, counting down.
GCTAGGGGTTCCTTCAGCATTGGGCAATTTCTGCCTCTCGGATAAGTTCCCACTGACACCATTGATCTTTTTAACTATCTGTAAGGAGGTAATTCTTCCCAATGACCACAAGTGTAAGGACCATTTTTCCCACTGACCATCACACTAATGTATCATGAGTTGTAGATTTCTAATTTTTAGCAGGGGTTCCCTGAGACCGGAGAACTATTTCAAGGGTTCCTCTGTGTTGAAAAGGTTGAGAAAGGCTGCTCTACTCAGTGAACATACACTCACCGGCCACTTTTTTTAGGTACACCTTGCTAGTACCGGGTTGGACCCACTTTTGTCTTCAGAACTGCCTTAATTGGCATAGATTCAACGAGGTGTTGGAAACATTCCTCAGAGATTTTGCCCCATAGTGACATGATGACATCACGCAGTTGCTGCAGATTTGTCGGCTGCACATTCATGATGCCAACCTTCCGTTCCACATCTAAAAGGCGCTCTATTGGATGAGATCTGGTGAGTGTGGAGGCCATTGGAGGACAGTGACCTCATTGTCAAGTGGTGAGATGATTGGAGCTTTGTGACATGGTGCATTATCCTGCTGGAAGGAGCCATCAGAAGATGGGGACACTGTAGTCATAAAGGGATGGACATGGTCACCAACAATACTCAGGTAGGCTGTGGTGTTTAAACGATGGTCAATTGGTACTAAGGGGCCCAAAGTGTGCCAAGAAAATATCCCCCCCACACCATTACACCACCACCACCAGCCTGAACCGGTGATATCCCATCCCCCACACCATTACACCACCACCAGCCTGAACCGGTGATACAAGGCAGGATGGATCCATGTGCCAAATTCTGACCCCACCATCTGAATGTCGCAGCTGAAATCCAGACTCATCAGACCAGGCAATGTTTTTCCAATCTTCTATTGTCCAAATTTGGTGATCATGTGCCAATTTTAGCCTGTTTCCTGTTCTTAGCCGACAGGAGTGACATCAGCCCATCAGCTTCGAGGTTGGATGTGTTGTGCGTTCAGAGATGGTATTCTGCATACCTTGGATGTAACAAGTGGTTATTTGAGTTACTGTAGCCTTTCTATCATCTGGAACCAGTCTGCCCATTCTCCTCTGACACCAACAAGGCATTTTCCTCCACACAACTGCCGCTCACTGGATATTTTCTCTTTTTTGGACCATTCTTTGTAAACCCTGAGAGATGGTTGTATGTGAAAATCCCAGAAATACTCAGACCAGCCCATCTGGCACCAACAACCATGCCACGTTCAAAGTCACCTAAATCCTCTTTCTTCCCCATTCTGATGCTTGGTTTGAAACTCTGCAAATTGTCTTCACCACTTCTATATGGCTAAATGCATTGAGTTGCTGCCATGTGATTGGCTGATTAGCAATTTGAGTTAACAAGCAATGGAACAGGTGTACCTAAAAAAAAGTGGCCGGTGAGTTCATGTGTGACATAACAATGAAAAATACGAACGTCAGCATTTTGTGGAATGAAGAGGGGCAGTATCAGATTACGGGAAGATAACAAAGTTCTGTTGTGAGTTTGTCGCACCGTGAACATTTCTTTAGTGCTTTCCACCCAGTCTCGTAGGTTGAGATCCAGGGTGCCTCCCTTTGGTGTTCCTATACCCAGTCAAAATATTTTGGAAGAATTTCCAAATATGTGGGCTTTTCTGCTGCAAGAATAGAGGGGCCACCACTCTCCCGACCATCCCGTGCTACATAGAAGTAAGGAGCGGCCTCAGCCTACACGTCTCTGTGAAACCATGCCCTCCCCAACGTGTTTCGCCCTCGCTGACCAGAGCTTAGTCATAGGGTCCTATGGTGTAGCATGGGCTGGTCAAAAGAGCAGCGGTCCCTCTATTCATGCAGGAGTTACCTTCTGAATTGTTATACAGACACGCCCACTTTCTTGTGGTTCTAGGTAAGAGGTTCCCACTTCGTTTTGAGCAGTGCTGCAAGCATTCTTTTTTTCTGCAATGTTAATAATCCGCCATCGCTCCATGATGATTACCTACGTCGTCCTGTCAAAAAATGTTTATCCCAACAATATTACTATTTACAGTATCTTACTGGAGTCTTTATCATACATCTGATGTACAGCAATGGGTGAGGTTGTATTTGCCCATTCATTATTCCCCTCACTCAGGGCAAGGGTTGACCAATAATGTGAGGTCTTCTCTGAGGGTTATTATTATACAGGTTTTATATAGCACCAACAGTTTGAGCAGAGCTTTACAATATAAAGGGGGGACAGTACAGTTACGATACAATCCAATACAAGAGGGCCTGCTCATGAGAGCTTACAATCTAAATGAATAGGGAAAATGAGACAAAAAAAGTGATAACTGTGAATGGATGGAGAAAATAAAATTCCAGTTGTTAGGTGGTGTCGGGATAGGTTTCCATGCAGAGTTGAGTTTTCTGGAATTAACCAAAAAGGTGGATATAGTAGGAGATAGCCAGACTGATTGAGTAGGGGGTTCCAGGAGGATGGAAGAGGTTCTGGAGAAGTCCTCGGGTTGAGCATGAGAGGAGGCGATAATTGTGAGTTGATAGAGAAAGTCAAATTCCAGTTGTTAGGTGGGGGGTGGGATAGGTTCCCTGCAGAGGTGAGTTTTCAGGGATCAGCTAAAGATGGACATAGTGGGTGATGGCCAGACAGTTTGGGGCAGGAAGTTCTAGAGGAAGGGAGAGGCTCTGGAGAAGTCCTGGAGGTGAGCGTGGAAGGAGGGGATAAGGGATCTAGAGAGCAGGAGGTCATGGGAGGAGCAGAGAGGTTGGTTTGGGTGATATTTCGAGATGAGGTTGGTGATATAGCTTGGAGCAGAGTTGTGTACGGTTTTGTATGTTGTTGTTGGTGTTCTGAATTGTATTCATTGGGTGATTGAAAAGCAGTGTAGGGATTGGCAGAAAGGGATGGAGGACACTGAATGGAAGCCAATGGAGGGATTGGCAGAGGGGGGTGGAGGACAATGAATAGAAGCCAATGGAGGGATTGGCACAGAAGGGTAGAGGACACTGAATGAAGGCCAGTGGAGGGATTGTCAAAGAGGGATGGAGGACAATGAATGGAGGCCAGTGGAGGGATTGGCAGAGAGGGGTGGAGGACACTGAATGGAAGCCAGTCGAGGGATTGGCAGAGAGGGGTGGAGGACACTGAATGGAGGCCAGTGGAGGGATTGGCAGAGAGGGGTGGAGGACACTGAATGGAAGCCAGTCGAGGGATTGGCAGAGAGGGGTGGAGGACACTGAATGGAGGCCAGTGGAGGGATTGGCAGAGAGGGGTGGAGGACACTGAATGGAGGCCAGTGGAGGGATTGGCAGAGAGGGGTGGAGGACACTGAATGGAGGCCAGTGGAGGGATTGGCAGAGAGGGGTGGAGGACACTGAATGGAGGCCAGTGGAGGGATTGGCAGAGAGGGGTGGAGGACACTGAATGGAGGTCAGTGGAGGGATTGGCAGAGAGGGGTGGAGGACACTGAATGGAAGCCAGTCGAGGGATTGGCAGAGAGGGGTGGAGGACACTGAATGGAGGCCAGTGGAGGGATTGGCAGAGAGGGGTGGAGGACACTGAATGGAAGCCAGTCGAGGGATTGGCAGAGAGGGGTGGAGGACACTGAATGGAGGCCAGTGGAGGGATTGGCAGAGAGGGGTGGAGGACACTGAATGGAGGCCAGTGGAGGGATTGGCAGAGAGGGGTGGAGGACACTGAATGGAGGTCAGTGGAGGGATTGGCAGAGAGGGGTGGAGGACACTGAATAGAGGGCAGTGGAGGGATTGGCAGAGAGGGGTGAAGGACACTGAATGGAGGCCAGTGGAGGGATTGGCAGAGAGGGGTGGAGGACACTGAATGAAGGCCAGTGGAGGGATTGTCAAAGAGGGATGGAGGACAATGAATGGAGGCCAGTGGAGGGATTGGCAGAGAGGGGTGGAGGACACTGAATGGAAGCCAGTCGAGGGATTGGCAGAGAGGGGTGGAGGACACTGAATGGAGGCCAGTGGAGGGATTGGCAGAGAGGGGTGGAGGACACTGAATGGAGGCCAGTGGAGGGATTGGCAGAGAGGGGTGGAGGACACTGAATGGAGGTCAGTGGAGGGATTGGCAGAGAGGGGTGGAGGACACTGAATAGAGGGCAGTGGAGGGATTGGCAGAGAGGGGTGAAGGACACTGAATGGAGGCCAGTGGAGGGATTGGCAGAGAGGGGTGGAGGACACTGAATGAAGGCCAGTGGAGGGATTGTCAAAGAGGGATGGAGGACAATGAATGGAGGCCAGTGGAGGGATTGGCAGAGAGGGGTGGAGGACACTGAATGGAAGCCAGTGGAGGGATTGTCAAAGAGGGATGGAGGACAATGAATGGAGGCCAGTGGAGGGATTGGCAGAGAGGGGTGGAGGACACTGAATGGAAGCCAGTCGAGGGATTGGCAGAGAGGGGTGGAGGACACTGAATGGAGGCCAGTGGAGGGATTGGCAGAGAGGGGTGGAGGACACTGAATGGAGGCCAGTGGAGGGATTGGCAGAGAGGGGTGGAGGACACTGAATGGAGGTCAGTGGAGGGATTGGCAGAGAGGGGTGGAGGACACTGAATAGAGGGCAGTGGAGGGATTGGCAGAGAGGGGTGAAGGACACTGAATGGAGGCCAGTGGAGGGATTGGCAGAGAGGGGTGGAGGACACTGAATGAAGGCCAGTGGAGGGATTGTCAAAGAGGGATGGAGGACAATGAATGGAGGCCAGTGGAGGGATTGGCAGAGAGGGGTGGAGGACACTGAATGGAAGCCAGTGGAGGGATTGTCAAAGAGGGATGGAGGACAATGAATGGAGGCCAGTGGAGGGATTGGCAGAGAGGGGTGGAGGACACTGAATGGAAGCCAGTGGAGGGATTGTCAAAGAGGGATGGAGGACAATGAATGGAGGCCAGTGGAGGGATTGGCAGAGAGGGGTGAAGGACAATGAATGGAGGCCAGTGGACGGATTGGCAGAGAGGGGTGGAGGACACTGAATGGAAGCCAGTGGAGGGATTGGCAGAGAGGGGTGGAGGACACTGAATGGAGGCTGGTGGAGGGATTGGCAGATAAGGGTGGTGGACACTGAATGGAAGCCAATGGAGGTATTGGAAGAGAGGTATGGAGGACACTGAATGGAGGCAAGTGGAGGGATTGGCAGAGAGGGGTGGAGGACAATGAATGGAGGCCAGTAGAGGGATTGGCAAAGAGGGGTGGAGGACACTGAATGGAAGCCAGTGGAGGGATTGGCAGAGAGGGGTGGAGGACAATGAATGAAGGCCAGTGGAGGGATTGGCAGAGAAAAGTGGTGGACACTGAACAGTTGGTAAGGTGGAGGAGTCAATGAGAAGGGAGTTGTAATAGTGGAGCCGAGAGATAACCAAGTGAATTTGTAGCTTGGTAAGTTTTAGGCAATTTTAGCAGAGTTCAGAAAAGTCAGTTTTGATTTCCCTCGGAACCTTTTAATGACCTTAACTGTTCTTTAGAAACATTTCCCACACTATGACTAGGCCAGTCACCCGTGTGGATTCCCCATGCGCCTATTTACGTGTTTTTAGCCATGTGAGTTCTCCGATGTCTGGCGAGCATGACTTTCCGAGTAAAAAATTTCCCGCACACTAGGCAAGAAACTGGCTTCTCGACTTTGTGAGTTTTTTCATGTGCAGCGAGGTCTGACTTGCGCGTGAAACCTTTCCCGCACTGGGGGCAGGAATGAGGCTTCTCTCCCGTGTGATATCTCAGATGTACACCGAGGTGACACTTACGTACAAAACGTTTTCCGCACTCCGGGCAGGAATACGGCTTCTCCCCCGTGTGGTACCTCTCATGCACAACCAGTTCTGATTTACGGACAAAACATTTCCCACACTCCGAACAGGCATGAAGCTTCTCGCCCGTGTGAAATCTCAGGTGTCTGACAAGGTAGGTCCTTAGTAAAAAAGTTTTCCCGCACACGGAACAAGTATGGGACTCCCCTAAGTGACGCCTCTGATGCTCGACAAGGTTGCCTTTAAAGGAGAAACTCTTCCCGCACTCCGAGCAAGAGAAAGGTTTCTCTCCGGTGTGAACTCTCTGGTGATCAACCAGCTGAGCTTTCGATAAATAGCCCTTCCCGCACACGGAGCACGGATAGGGCTTCTCTGTCATGTGGTATCTCATGTGGGCGTTGAGACGTGACTTCAGACAAAACCATTTCCCGCAATCGGGGCAGGAGTATAAATTATCCTCTTCGTATCCAGCGTTGGACTCCCCTTTGTTAGAGGGATCTGGAGATTCGGCCTCAACATTTTCTCTCTGTGGATCTTGTGTGTCGCCTTCACCTCTATTTTTACAACTGGGAGATAAACTTTGATGATCTTCTGAGGATCTTTGATGATCTACCAAGGATCTTTGATGATCTACCGAGGATCTTTGATGTTCTACTGAGGATCTTGGATGATCTACTGAGGATCTTTGATGATCTACTGAGGATCTTTGATGTTCTACTGAGGATCTTGGATGATCTACTGAGGATCTTTGATGATCTACCCAGGATCTTTGATGATCCACTGAGGATCTTTGATGATCTACTGAGGATCTTTGATGATCTACCGAGGATCTTTGATGTTCTACTGAGGATCTTGGATGATCTACTGAGGATCTTTGATGATCTACCCAGGATCTTTGATGATCCACTGAGGATCTTTGATGATCTACTGAGGATCTTTGATGATCTACCGAGGATCTTTGATGTTCTACTGAGGATCTTGGATGATCTACTGAGGATCTTTGATGATCTACTGAGGATCTTTGATGTTCTACTGAGGATCTTGGATGATCTACCGAGGATCTTTGATGATCTACTGAGGATCTTTGATGTTCTACTGAGGATCTTGGATGATCTACTGAGGATCTTTGATGATCTACCCAGGATCTTTGATGATCCACTGAGGATCTTTGATGATCTACCGAGGATCTTTGATGATCTACCGAGGATCTTTGATGATCTACTGAGGATCTTTGATGATCTACTGAGGATCTTTGATGATCTACCGAGGATCTTTGATGTTCTACTGAGGATCTTTGATGATCTACTGAGGATCTTTGATGATCTACCGAGGATCTTTGATGATCTACTGAGGATCTTTGATGATCTACTGAGGATCTTGGATGATCTACTGAGGATCTTTGATGATCTACTGAGGATCTTTGATGATCTACTGAGGATCTTTGATGATCTACTGAGGATCTTTGATGATCTACCGAGGATCTTTGATGATCTGAAGATCTTTGATGATCTCCTGAGGATCTTTGATGATTTTCTAAGGATCTTTGATGACCTTCTGAGGAAACTTTGAGGTCTTTTTCACATCCTGGATAAAAATGATATAAAAAATATTATTGTAGATGAAAGGTTGGCTTTAGGCAAACCAAGGCCAGACTTAATGCTGACCCTATGTCCAAGTCACTCTTCCCGTACTTCTAAATGGGCCATCTGGGCTTCGTAAGTGTTCCTTTAGCCATGGCAGTGGAGTCACTAGGGCTTGTGCCACCTGGTGTGGTAAAACATGGTGTCACCCCCTTATATCAGAGTTCTCCTTTACACCAGAGTCTGCACAATGAGGACATTGATGTAAGGGGGAAACTTTATTTTAGTGTCCCCCCCTTACCCAAGGGTCTCCACTCTGCACCATGCAGCTTGGTATAGCGCGATTTTAAAAAAAGGGTCGAGACTTCTTTCCCTGCATTTCTTGCAGGTAGGGCAGCGCATTCTTACATCAGTTTCCCCTTCGCATCACAGTCACTACCTACACATTACTGCCCTCAGCCCCCCCCCCCATTAATGTCTCCTCCTCATTAATATCCTAAAAAAACCCTATTACTGTCCTTAGCCTCCCATCACTGTTCTAAGTCCCTATCCCCCCCCATTACTGTCCTTAGCCCCCAGTACTGCCTTCTGACCCTCCCTCCCTACTTAATGTCCCCCCCTCATTAATGTCCTGGGCCCCCCCCATTACTGTCCTAAAACCGCCCATTACTGTCCTTACCCACCCCCCCCATTAATGTCATGTGTCCCCCAGTTATTGTCCTCAGCCCCTCCATTATTGTCCTCCTCTCGCTCCCCCCCATTAATGTCCTCACTCCCCCCCTTCCATTAATGCCCTTAGCCCCCATCCATTAATGTCCTCAGCCCCCCTCCATTCATTTCCTAAGCCCCCCCTCCATTATTGTCTTCAGCTCCCCCTCCATTATTGTCTTCAGCCCCCCGTCATTATTGTCTTTAGCTCTCCCCTCTATTAATGTCCTCAGCCCCCATCCATTAATGTACTCAGCCCCCCTCCATTAATGTCCTCAGCCCCCCTCCATTAATGTCCTAAGCCCCCCTGCATTAATTAATGTCTTCAGCTCACCTTGCATTATTGTCTTCAGCCCCCCCCGCCATTAATGTCTTCAGCCCCCCCTTCCATTAATGTCCTCAGCCCCCCACCATTAATGTCTTAAGCCCTCCCTCTATCAATGTCCTAAGCCCCCCCCCGCCAACAGTGTCTTCAGCTCCCCCATCCATTAATGTCCTCAGCCCCCCCCTCTTCCATTAATGTCCTCAGCTCCCCCATCCATTAATGTCCTCAGCCCCCCCCCCTCTTCCATTAATGTCCTCAGCTCCCCCATCCATTAATGTCCTCAGCCCCCGTTCCATTAATATTTTCAGCCCCACCTTCCATTAATGTCCTCAGCCCCCCACCATTAATGTCCTCAGCCCCCCGCTTGCATTAATGTCCTCAGCTCCTCCCCCATTGTCTTCAGCCCCCCTCCATTAATGTCCTCAGCTTCCCCCATTAATGTCTTTGGCTCCCCTCCATTAATGTTCTCAGCTCCCCCAATTAAAGTCCTCAGCCCCTCCATTAAAATCTTCAGCCCCCCCCCTCCATTAATGTCCTCAGTTCCCCCCATGAATGTCTTCCACCCCCCTCCATTAATGTTCTCGGCCCCCCTCCATTAATGTCCATAGCCCCTCCCCCATTTATATCCTCAGCTCCCCCACCCACATCACCCCCTCATTGCCTCCTCCTCCTCCTGTCCTTGCCTTGCACAGTAGGTCTGGACAGAGGGTGGGTGATACAAGCTGCAAGCTGGTGGTTGGTTGCTAGGACTGTCCTACATTCTAACAACCAATCACCTGCTTGTTAACTCGGGCAGCACCCACCCGCCATCTAAAGCCCGCAGCCCGTCATGATACCGGGTGTAACAGGGAAGCTGGAACAGGGGCGGGGACCCCTGATGTTCCGCCAGTGGTGTCACCCTTCTGACGGGTGTAACATGGGTGCAGTCCGCACCCCCATAGTGACACCACTGAGCCATGGCTTCAGAGGGAACCAATATAAAGCTTGAGACTCACCTGTCTGGATCTCTGTAGGAATGTCCTCCTCCTTAATTGTCACCTTCACTGTATCCTTCTCTGTTGGCTGCTCTTCTTCTTCCTCCTTAACCTCAACTTTAATATAAATCTGTTCTTCACCCTAAACCAACAGAATGACAGAAAACGAAAAGTGCTGTACAGGTATATACAGGTGGCAAGTCACTTTTTTTGGACCAAGACATTGACCTGACAATGTTGAGCATAGGTGTGATCCTCCTGTGTGGAATCTCGGGAATACAGAGGACGGGGACATCTCTCTGGTGGGTTCCCATTACTGGATCCATCTGTAGGAAACACACACACTGACTGAATACATTGTTTCTATGTGTTTATCAGATGATGGGGGATCTAGGTGGACCCTCCGTACTGCTCTCTCCTTTACAATAAAGTCTCCTCTTACCCGGTGATGTGAGGGGCGGCTGATTGTCCATCATGACGTCCTTGTAGAGATCCTTGTGTCCTTCTAAATACTCCCACTCCTCCATGGAGAAATAGACAGTGACATCCTGACACCTTATAGGAACCTGACACACACAATGATACAGTCACCATCCAGACACATCCCTTGTCTGTTACTGGATAATGTCCCAGAATTCCCAGCACCGCTCACCTCTCCTGTCAGCAGCTCCATCATCTTATTAATGACCTTAAGAATCTTCTTCTCATTGTTTCTCTTAAGTATCAAGGATCGAGGTGGAGGCACTGTAAAGGTTAGTTGGTCTTCATCTTTCAAAGGAGGAAAACTCTACATAGAAAAAGCAATGTGAGATAAGACGTATGTCATATGATCTCCCAGAAACCTCCTCACCTCTCCGGTCAGGTCTGTGTTTTATTAATAGAGATAAGAGTGATGTCATGTGACCTCCCAGAATCCTCCTCACCTCTCCGGTCAGGTCTGTGTTTTATTAATAGAGATAAGAGTGATGTCATGTGACCTCCCAGAATCCTCCTCACCTCTCCGGTCAGGTCTGTGTTTTATTAATAGAGATAAGAGTGATGTCATGTGACCTCCCAGAATCCTCCTCACCTCTTCGGTCAGGTCTGTGTTTTATTAATAGAGATAAGAGTGATGTCATGTGACCTCCCAGAATCCTCCTCACCTCTCCGGTCAGCAGGCAGATGATCTCCAAGGTGAAGTTTAATATCTTCTTTGTCATGTGACTTCGGGCCTCCTCCATCCTCTTTGAGGTGGTCATGTGATCTATGCAGAACGCTCCTCTCTGTAAATGGATACCAAGCTAAGGATAAACAAGAACCTTCACAGACACATGGGCTAGCCTGAAGAAGAGGCTTTGAAACACCTTCAATGTTACAGAACAAGTTTAGTTGAATGTGATTGACTACTACTAGATATACCATGACCTAGATACAAGAGAACCTTCATGGACACAAGGGCTCAGCCTGAAGAAGGGGATTTCAGAAGCTACAAAAATGTCTTCAACATTACAGAACAAGTCCAGTTAAATGTGATTGACTACTACTAGATATACCATGACCTGGATACAAGAGAACCTTCATGGACACGTGGGCTTAGCCTGAGGAAGAGGCTTGGAGAGGCTTTGAAACATCTTCAATGTTACAAAACAAGTCCACTTGAATGTGATTGACTACTACTAGATATACCATGACCTGGTGTTGGAATTCAACATGAATATCGTATTTCTGGAGTGTGTACATATATTCCTTACTATGCTTAAGAGAAGCCAGACTCCCAGGTTGGAATGTAGCCTGTTTAGCTCCCATTGCGCATGACAATGCTGGCTCCGATCCGTCTATGGGAATTTCCTGATTAACTGCTATCCGCACAGGCTTCAAAAGGCAGCTAAACTGACAGGGATGATGGATGAGGTGAGATACAGGAAATCAAGGGCCCAGGTGTTTGTAGAATTTGACATCGGTCAGACGATGGCAATTCATGGACCAACACTGCCCCCCAGGGGACAAGACGGTCCATATGATAGCCTGTTGAGGGAACGCCCCAGAGACACTGTGATTCGTCCAAAGGCAAAGTTGGGCAGGCAAAAAGGGGGGGGGGGGTCTGGATGAGGTATGTTTGTTAAAAGGAATGTTTGCTAAAGAAACAGTCTCTTTAAGACCCGAGGACCAGCCGAGGAGGATGTGCTAAGTATCAATCTTGTATTGTGTTATGATTGTAGGCCTTGTAGTATTGCAATTTCTTGTAGTATCTTTATGTTAGTTTTCCTAATTATGCTGTTTTAATACATTCCTATTTTTATTGGGAAATAAATGTAACTTGTTTTACTAGCAGCACCGTGTGTTTGGTTTCATAGCTAACCTGGTATTATTGTAATATCAACAATAGCATGTGCTCAGAGTTTAATAGACCAACTAATGATAGGGACTAGACGAATTAATACACAGACATAATATTAATAATTTATCGATTATTACACCTGGATACAAGAGAACCTTCATGGACACGTGGGCTTGGCCTGAGGAAGAGGCTTGGAGAGGCTTTGAAACATCTTCAATGTTACAAATAAAGTCCACTTGAATGTGATTGACTACTACTAGATATACCATGACCTAGATACAAGAGAACCTTCATGGACACAAGGGCTCAGCCTGAAGATGTGGCTTTCAGAAACTATGTCTATGTCAACATTACAGAACAAGTCCAGTTGAATGTGACCAACTACGACTAGCTATACCATGACCAGGAAACACGAGAACCTGTCCACTACTCAAACAGATCCTTTATACCCGGGTGCGTCCGGGTGACATAATATCGAAAGAGATAAACGCTTTTTCTATAGTGAAAGGTGAACTTTAGATTTGGCTTTAACCCTAAGCAGGAATCAACACGTTTCGAAAATAACATTTTGGAGTGAACCTCTGCAGTTGTGAAACTAAGACATTGGAAAAATTACTGAAAATTTGGATTTTTCAAAATTTTTTTCATCTTTCTTCCCTAAACTTTTTTATATGTCTTCTTCTTTCAAACAAAAGCCTCACCTGCCCCCTCAGAAAAATTGTGTACGATATGTACACAGAGTAAAAAAAAATGTTTTTCTCAAAAATTAAAAATCTTAACACAAAAATGTTTTCCCTATAGAGGTACCTAAAAGGGTTACTATACATTTATAATGATATACATATACACACATCACTTACTACCCTCCTCTGCTGCCAGTTCCAGTAATGTCTCCTCTCTACTTCCTCCCGACTCACCTCTCACCCGGATTTTCCCTCTCTGTATCATAGAGACTTTCAGTAGGCGGCTTCCCTTGGTATAAGGGAGATCAGCACTTTGTGGAACCCAGGGGAACTGCAGACGGAGACATTTTTCACGGGACAAACAAATTTATAAGAAATATGGAGGAGCTCAGCTACGAAGGAAAAAATAATTGAACCTCGATTTTTCAGAAGGAGCGGTTTGATTGACAAAACATAAATTGCCTGCTCATACCAAGGCCAGGATAAGACCAATCCGCCGCTCTGCAGACCTCACCCGTCTTCCCGCAGTTTGCTCTGAGCCCACGCTTGCTGTTCGGGAGTTTCAGCAAACGGGTGAACTCCATGGGTGTTTGGCCAAGCCGAATCTCCGGCTGCAAGGGGTAGTGCAATCAGATTACCAATACTATTACCCAGGGATTTTTTTCCCTCAGAGAATAGGTGCAGGTACTCCCCCTTTTCCCTTTTATGGATCACTGGCACTAATGCGAAGAGAGGACTCATTGGAAAAGACCCTAATGCTGGGAAACATGGAAGGAAAAAAGGAGAAGAGGATGACAGAAAACAAGAAAGATAGAGAGCATCATCAAAACAATTGAGTAGAATTATAGGGGTCTGATAATGTTGAGTTATATATATTATATATATATATATATCGACCGTCACAAGAATTGATAATATGCTTGATTTGTTTACTTTCCATAGATGTTCTCCTTTTTCTTTGTTTGAATTCCTCGGAAATCGAACCTGTTGAATATATGAAGACACAACTACTGATAAGAACCCAGAAAGCTGCTCAAAATAGGCCTTCATACCAAAACCAGTCTGAACTGACCAGATAGTGCTGAAATCAATTTTTTTTGCCAGTCACATGATGTAATCACCCATTTAACTGTTCCCTCGCTACTAAGAAGATATGAATGCTGATTGGACTAAAATATACGATCACACCTATAACACGCCTAGAACTTATGCATATTCATACGTATATATTGTTAAACTTGATTTTTTTAAGTCAGAGACACTTCCTTCTACGTTCGGCCTGGTAGTGCTGAATATTGGTGTGTGTTGTGTCTCTCCACTACAGTGTCTATAATAAAGCACCTATTTATCTTATCTTAAGATCTGGGCTCACTATCTCATCATCTAAATGTCTTGTTTGAAGACCCCTAAATCGGATTTAACACAATGAACATGAAGTTACGCAAGCTCCGGGAGGCAGTGAAGGACAGAAAAGCTCATGGTCCATGAGGTCACCAAGAGTCGGACACAACTAAAGGACTGAACAACAACAACTCCCCCCTTCCGACTAATCCCTTGTCTCCGCCCCACCTGCGAGCACCGTCCTTTGTTTCAACCCCCTGCCCACCTCCCATCTTTTAGAGAATACAGAACCCAGTATCATTTTCAATTCTAATTAATTTGTATGGAATTTTCTAATGAAAAGCAGTAAAAAAGGTCCCCTGCAGCCATAACAATACCCCCCCCCCCTCCGCAACAATAGACCCCCCTCAGCAATAATAGATCTCCCTTGCAACAATAGATCTCCCCAGCAACAATAGATTCCTCCAATGAACTATAAATTCCCTAGCAACAATAGATCCACTACAGCAGCAAAATACCCCCACCAGCAAGAATAGATCCACCCCAGTAATAATAGATACCCACCAGAAACACTAGACCTTCCAGTAGCCAGCATTTAATAGACTAACCAGCAGCCAGCAACAACAGACCCCTCCATCAACAGAAGATCTCTCCCATCAAAAATATATTCCCCTAGCAACAATAGGTCCCTCCACCAGCAGCAATAGACCTCTCCAGCAACAATAGAAAACCCAACTACCATAGGTTCCCTCAGCAGCCAGCATCAATAGATCCTCCAGCATACCCCAGCACCGCTTGGCATTATCTACATCCAGTGCTGGAGGTGCCTGAACTGCGTTCCCCCCACGTTTCCGCTAAAAAAAGCCCTGCTATTACCACTGATAAATGCGACAGCTTCTCGCTTGGGGCTTTTAGTTGTCAGGGAGTTCCCGGGATTCCCAACTGACAGCGGAATGTGAACATAAGGTTGGGGATAGTGTAAAAAAAAAAAAGTGGGTCCTCTCCTTCAGGTCTGCTATAGATTTCAAGGGGGATCCCAGACACACAAAAAGAGAAAAAAACAGCATGGAGTCCCCCCAAATTCTATACCGGACACTTTTGGTCTGGTATGGATTTTAAGGGCAAAACCCCATATAAACCCTTAGGAAAAAAATGCGTGGGGTCTCCACCAAAATCCACACCAAACCCGATATCTGAACATACAGCTTGGTTGGCATGCGCTCAGTCTTCAAACCATACCAGGCCACATACCCTCAACATGGGGAGGGTAACATGCTAGGGGGGACCTCCATGGCAAAGACCTACTCCTCATATTAATAAAGACAGGGGCCTCATCTCCACAGCCCTGGCCCGGTGGTGGCCTGGGTTTGTGGTCAAGGGGGTTTGTTGGAATCTGGAAGCTTCCTTTAAAAATAAGGGGACCCACAGATGCTGGCCTTCTCCCTTTGTGAATGAGTAAGGGGTACATAGTATCATGCGTGGGTTGAGCACCTCCCTGTGTTTTTTTCATTTGAATAATATTTCTACACGAGGCATAGATTGAAGTTTCGAAAATTTCAAGCATTTTAATTAATAGGACCAATTGTCTTGGTCTTTGCCTAGTAGCCAAAGTGCACTAACTTATATTAGTGCATGGACATTTTTATCAGTGTTTTGACCCCTGGAAGACATCCATCCTCCCATCATCCCTCATTCCAGCATGTGAAAGGTTAACAGCTGCAGGAGCCCAAACACCATCATTTCCATATTTACATGGAGAGCTACATCTGTGATTACTCTTAGTTTTTAATCATAAATAAATAAAAGCATAGTAGACCTCCTCTATGGTTTGACCAAGAAATGATCCATTACTGGTTGGTGAAGGTCCTTCCACATTACACAGATATGAGTGTGGAAACCACCTTTGCAATTCTAATGTGGGAAAGTGCTGTGTGGGTGCTCAGGGGCCATAGAACATTTTTCCTCCATCACTGGGTGGTTAGGGGCCCTACTATTATTATGCTTTAATCTCTGGATGTTCAGGGGCTCTACTATAACTATCTTCCATCTCAGGGTGTTCAGAGCCCTAATTTCATTATCCTCTATATCTAGATGTTCAGGAACCCTACTATGATTATCCTCTATATCTGGGTGTTCAGGAGCCCTACTATGATTATCTTCTGTATCTGGGTGTTCAGGAGCCCTACTATGATTATCCCCATCTATGTGATGTTCAGGGCCCCTACTATGATTATCTTCCATCTCTGGGGTGTTCAGGAGCCCCTACTAAGTGTATCCTACATCTCTATGTGTTTAGGAGCCCCTACTATGACTATCCTCCATCTCTGGGTATTCAGGGGCCCAACTATGATTGTCCCCAATCTCTGGGGAGTTCAGGAGCCCTACTATAATTATCCTCCATCTCTGGGTGTTCAGGGGCCCTACTATCATTATCCTCCATCTCTGGGGAGTTAAGGAGTCCTACTATGATTATCCTCCTTCTCTGGGTGTCCAGGCGCTCTACTATAATTATCCTCCATCTCTGGATGTTCAGGAGATCGTACTGTGTTTATCTTCCATCTCTGGGTGTTCAGGAGCCCCTACTATGATTATCCTCCATTTCCGGATGTTCAGGGGCCCTACTATGATTATCCTCTATCTCCGGATGTTCAGGGGCCCTACTATGATTATCCTCTATCTGTGGGTGTTAATGAGCCCCTGCTAGGATTATCCTCCATCCCCGGGTGTAAATTGATACCCAACATGTCACGCTTCAAAATTGCGCCCGCTCGTGGAATGGCGACGACAGACTTTGACCCTTAAAAATCTGCATAGGCGAGTTTAAAAAATTTCTACAGGTTACCAGTTTTGAGTTACAAAGGAGGTGACCTCACATGTGTGGTTTGAACACCGTTTTCATATGCGGGCGCTACTCACGTATGCATTCGCTTCTGCGCGTGAGCTCGGCAGGACGGGGCGCTTTAAATTATTACTTATTTTACTTTTTATTTTTACACTGTAAACATCCCTTGTAATAGAAAAAAAGCATGACAGGACCTCTTTACTTTGAGATCTGGGGGTCAAAAAGACCTCAGATCTCATATTTACACTAAAATGCAATAATGTATTTAATATTAAATGTATTTTAAAAAAAAATGCAATAAAAAAATAAATGTATTTAAAAACAAAAAAAGTTTTTCCAAAAAAAGTGCGCTTGTAAGACCGCTGCGCAAATACGGTGTGACAGAAAGTATTGCAACAACCGCCATTTTATTCTCTAGGGTGTTAGAAAAAAATATATATATAATATTTGGGGGTTCTAAGTAATTTTCTAGCAAAAAAAAAAAAAGGATTTTAATTTGTAAACAAGTGTAAAAAAAAGAGGCTGGGGGGGGGGGGGGGGGGGCTGAAGTGGTAAAACTAGACGCCACCAAAGTTAGAAAGGTTCAAAAGTTAAAACAGCTCGGTCATTTCCCGCAATTTTAATTAAAAAACAAAAAAAAAAGAAAATATTGACATGGACATAGAACACGTCTCCGTACCTATCAGATCTATGATGTAGGATCAGATGTCCACGAGAATAATTTTCCCCCAACACGTCTGTACCTGTGCGAGTTCCTGACAAAGCTGGCTCTCTTTGGAAAACATTTCCCGCACTCAGAAAAAGGAATACGGCTTCTCACTTGTAAGAGACCTCAAGATATAAGTCTGTGTGCCGACCCCCCCCATCCATAAACACCGAGCCAGGGTAGTCGAGAAGAGGCCCTTGTCCTCATCAATATGTAGACGAGGTGCTTAGCCAGAGATGAGGTCCCCCTGGTGAGGAACCCCCTCATGTTGAAGGTCTATGGCCTGGTATTGTTCAGGAGGGAAGGGGTGCATGCTCACCCCACCCCCACCCCCTTTCCTAGTTTGGGGACTACTATGAAAAACATTTCCCACACTCAGAACAGGAATACGGCCTCTTGCCTGTGTGCAGACCCCCCCACAAACACCGAGCCAGGGTTGTCGGGAAGAGGCCCTTGTCCTCATCAACGTGTAGACAAGGTGCTTAGCCAGAGATGAGGTCCCCCTGGTAAAGAACCCCCTCATGTTAAAGGTATATGGCCTGGTAATGTTCAGGAGGGAAGGGGTGCATGCCCCCCCCTTTTCCTGGTCTGCCAGCTCGAAAAATGGGTCTAGTCTGAAAAACATTTCTCGCACTCAGAACAGAAATACGGCTTCTCAGTTGTAGGAGACCTCAGATATAAGACTTGGTTTTATTTAGATAAAAAACATTTCCCGCACTCAGAACAGGAATACGGCCTCTTGCCCGTGTGCAGATCCCCCACAAACACCGAGCCAGGGTTGTCGGGAAGAGGCCCTTGTAGTCATCAACATGTAGACGATGTGCTTAGCCAGAAATGAGGTCCCCCTGGTAGAGAACCCCCTCATGTTGAAGGTCTATGGCTTGGTATTGTTCAGGAGGGAAGAGGTGCATGCTCACCCCCCCCCCCCCCCTTTCCTAGTTTGCCAGCTCGAAAAATGGGTCTAGTATGAAAAACATTTCCCGCACTCAGAACAGGAGTACGGCTTCTCACTTGTAGGAGACCTTAGATATAAGACTTGGGGGGTTTTTTTCTATACAAAACATTTCCCACACTAAAAACAAGAATCTGGACTTTTGTCTGTGTAAGATCTCTGATGTGTGTCAAGGTTTGATTTATATGCAAAACATTTCCCGCACTAAGAAGAGGAATATGTCTTCTCACTCAGACTCAGGAATATGTCTTCTCACTCAGACTCACTCAAGGTTTTATTTAGAAACAAAACATTTCTCGCACTCAGAACAGGAATACGGCTTCTCACTTGTAAGAGAACACAGATATAAGACTTGCCCATGTGCAGACCCCCCCACAAACACCGAGCCAGGGTTGTCGGGAAGAGGCCCTTGTAGTCATCAACATATAGACAAGGTGCTTAGCCAGAGATGGGGTCTGCCTGGTGGGGAACCCCCTCATATTGAAGGTATATGGCCTGGTAATGTTCAGGAGGGAAGGGGTGCATGCTCACCCCCACCCCACCTTTCCTGGTCTGCCAGCTCGAAAAATGGGTCTAGTATGAAAAACATTTCCCGCACTCAGAACAGAAATATGGCTTCTCACTTGTAAGAGAACACAGATATAAGACTTGGTTTTATTACGATACAAAACATTTCCCACACTCAGAACAGGAATCCGGACTCTTGTTTGTGTCAGATCTCTGATGTGTGTCAAGGTTTCATTTATATGCAAAACATTTCCCGCACTAAGAAGAGGAATATAAAAAATGTGTTCGTTTTCGTTTCATTCTTTTTTTGCTTTTTTCAGAAGTTCGGGAATTCGGAAATTCGAAAATTCGGATTTCCAAGCTTCCGAATTTTTCATATTTTCGAATTTCCGAATTAGAATTTTCAAATTTCAGAAATTTCTAATTTTTGAATTTCGGAAATGTAGAATTTCCGAATTTTGAATTTCCGAAATTTAGAATTTCTGAAATTTTGCAATTTTTCCAATTTTCGAAACGTTCCAATTTCCGAAATTTCGAATGTTTGAATTTCGGAAATTTAGAATTCCCGAATTTCCGTAATTTTGAATTTCCGAAATTTTGGAATTTCCAATTTCTGAGTTTGCGAATATTCGGAAATTTGAACATTTGGAAATTCAAAATTTCGGAAATTCGAAAGCTCGGAAATTCTAAATTTCCGAAATTGAAAAATTTTGGAAATTTGGGAATTAGCAAATTTGTCAAAATTCGTTAAAAAAGGAATTCGGGACTGAATTGCACATGTCTAAATATGTCTTCTCACTCATTTGAGACCTCAAGGTTTTATTTAGATACAAAACATTTCCCACACGCAGAACAGGAATACGGCCTCTCCCGTGTGCAGACCCCCCTACAAACACCGAGCCAGGGTTGTCGGGAAGAGGCCCTTGTCCTCATCAACATGTAGACGAGGTGCTTAGCCAGAGACGGGGTACCCCTGGTAAGGAGCCCCCTCACGTTAAAGGCATGTGGCCCTGTATTGTGCAGGAGGGAAGGGGCACATGCCCCCCCTCCCCCACACTATGTTACTGTTTTGACAACCCCTTGCCTATTAGCCAGTCTAATGTATTTTCTAATTCGAAAGATTCGGCTCCTATTGATTTCATTGGGGTTCGGGTTTGGCATTCACGGGCAGAAACCCAGAGCATTATGGCCCACCATTACTTGTGATTCCTTTGATGCACATTAAGGTAGCACCGCCTTTTAAACGCTTTCCCGCACTCAGAGCAGGAATAGGGCCTCTCGCCCGTGTGGGATCTTTGATGTACGACGACGTGATATCTCTGCACAAAACGCTTCCCGCACTCCGAACAGGAATACGGCTTCTCCCCCGTGTGAGTTCTCAGATGTATAGACAGGTCCGATTTTTGCACGAAGCCTCTCCCGCACTCGGGGCAGGAATGCGGCTTGTCCCCCGTGTGATGTTTTTGATGCTTGGCGAGAGCGGCTCTGTGTTTGAAACCTTTCCCGCACTGGGAGCACAAGTAGGGCCTCTCCACCTGGTGAGACGTTTGATGTCTGACAAGGTCTGATTTCTGTATGAAGCTCTT
Source organism: Lithobates septentrionalis (assembly GCA_037952835.1). Classification (NCBI taxonomy): domain Eukaryota; kingdom Metazoa; phylum Chordata; class Amphibia; order Anura; family Ranidae; genus Lithobates; species Lithobates septentrionalis. Next base: position 746,046 of record JBBDGP010002589.1, on the reverse strand, counting down.
CCCGCACTGGGGACACGTATAGGACTTGATGCCCAGGTGGATTTTCTGGTGTCTGACGAGCTCCCCTCTGGAGGAAAAGGTCTTCCCGCACTCGTCACAAGGAAAGGGTTTCACCCCGTAGTGAGCTCTCTGGTGTTTCACCAGCTGTTTTTTCAATAAGAAATTCTTCCCGCACTCAGAACATGAATGGGGCTTCTGAGATCCATCACAGGTATTGAGACTTGATGTAAAGAGAACCGGTTCCTCGGGAAAGGAAAACATTTCCATCTCTTGAACAACGGCAGGATGCCTCGTATGTTGAGGTTCCTCAGGATCAGAGGGATCTGTTGATATATTCACGTTGTGAAGTCCTGCATGGAAATTGAAGGTGAGCTTCTCTCCAAGGTGATCTTGTGTGATGTCCTCATCTTCCATTTTGCAGTCAGGAGATAAGAAGACACGTTCCTCTGAGGTGCTCTCGGTGTCATTCCCATCTTCTAAAAAAAAAAAAATATATATACATTTTTGTACTGACTGGAAAATCTTTTTTTACTTGCACCATGACCCCATTCATTGGTATGGGGAGACACGTGCACCATGACCCCATTCATTGGTATGGGGAGACACGTGCACCATGACCCCATTCATTGGTATGGGGAGACACGTGCATCATGACCCCATTCATTCCTATTGGGAGACACGTGCACCATGACCCCATTCATTGGTATGGGGGTACACGTGCACCATGACCTCATTCATTGGTATGGGGAGACACGTGCACCATGACCCCATTCATTCCTATTGGGAGACACGTGCACCATGACCCCATTCATTGGTATGGGGGTACACGTGCACCATGACCCCATTCATTGGTATGGGGGTACACGTGCACCATGACCCCATTCATTGGTATGGGGGTACACGTGCACCATGACCCCATTCATTGGTATGGGGGTACACGTGCACCATGACCCCATTCATTGGTATGGTGAGACCCGTGCACCATGACCCCATTTATTGGTATGGGGAGACCCGTGCACCATGACCCCATTTATTGGTATGGGGAGACACGTACACCATGACCCCATTTATTGGTATGGGGAGACACGTACACCATGACCCCATTCATTGGTATGGGGAGACACGTACACCATGACCTCATTCATTGGTATGGTGAGACACGTGCACCATGACCCCTTTTATTGGTATGGGGAGACACGTGCACCATGACCCCATTCATTGGTATGGCGAGACACATACACCATGACCCCATTCATTCCTATGGGGAGACACGTGCACCATGACCCCATTCATTGGTATGGTGAGACATGTACACCATGACCCCATTCATTGGTATGGTGATACACGTGCGGCATGACCCCATTCATTGGTATGGGGGTACACGTGCACCATGACCTCATTCATTGGTATGGGGAGACACGTGCACCATGACCCCATTCATTGGTATGGTGAGACACGTGCACCATGACCCCATTCATTGGTATGGTGAGACACGTGCACCATGACCCCATTTATTGGTATGGTGAGACACGTGGACCATGACCCCATTTATTGGTATGGGGAGACACCTACACCATGACCCCATTCATTCCTATGGGGAGACACGTGCACCATGACCCCATTCATAGGTAATTAGGTATGGTGAGACACGTGCACCATGACCCCATTCATTGGTATGGGGAGACACGTGCACCATGACCCCATTCATTGGTATGGGGGTACACGTGCACCATGACCTCATTCATTGGTATGGGGAGACACGTGCGCCATGACCCCATTCATTGGTATGGGGGTACACGTGCACCATGACCTCATTCATTGGTATGGGGAGACACGTGCAGCATGACCTCATTCATTGGTATGGTGAGACACATGCACCATGACCCCATTCATTGGTATGGTGAGACACGTGCACCATGACCCCATTTATTGGTATGGGGAGACACGTACACCATGACCTCATTCATTGGTATGGGGAGACACGTACACCATGACCCCATTCATTCCTATGGGGAGACACGTGCACCATGACCCCATTCATTGGTATGGTGAGACACGTACACCATGACCCCATTCATTGGTATGGTGATACACGTGCGGCATGACCCCATTCATTGGTATGGGGGTACACGTGCACCATGACCTCATTCATTGGTATGGGGAGACACGTGCGGCATGACCCCATTCATTGGTATGGTGAGACACATGCACCATGACCCCATTCATTGGTATGGTGAGACACGTGGACCATGACCCCATTTATTGGTATGGGGAGACACGTACACCATGACCTCATTCATTGGTATGGTGATACACGTGCACCATGACCCCATTCATTGGTATGGGGAGACACGTGCACCATGACCTCATTCATTGGTATGGGGAGACACGTGCACCATGACCCCATTCATTGGTATGGTGAGACCCGTGCACCATGACCCCATTCATTGGTATGGGGAGACACGTGCACCATGACCTCATTCATTGGTATGGGGAGACACGTGCACCATGACCCCATTCATTGGTATGGTGAGACACGTGCACCATGACCCCATTCATTGGTATGGTGAGACACGTGCACCATGACCCCATTTATTGGTATGGTGAGACACGTGGACCATGACCCCATTTATTGGTATGGGGAGACACCTACACCATGACCCCATTCATTCCTATGGGGAGACACGTGCACCATGACCCCATTCATAGGTAATTAGGTATGGTGAGACATGTGCACCATGACCCCATTCATTGGTATGGGGAGACACGTGCACCATGACCCCATTCATTGGTATGGGGAGACACGTGCACCATGACCCCATTCATTGGTATGGGGGTACACGTGCACCATGACCTCATTCATTGGTATGGGGAGACACGTGCACCATGACCTCATTCATTGGTATGGTGAGACACATGCACCATGACCCCATTCATTGGTATGGTGAGACACGTGCACCATGACCCCATTTATTGGTATGGGGAGACACGTACACCATGACCCCATTTATTGGTATGGGGAGACACGTACACCATGACCTCATTCATTGGTATGGTGAGACCCGTGCACCATGACCCCTTTTATTGGTATGGGGAGACACGTGCACCATGACCCCATTCATTGGTATGGCGAGACACGTACACCATGACCCCATTCATTCCTATGGGGAGACACGTGCACCATGACCCCATTCATTGGTATGGTGAGACACGTACACCATGACCCCATTCATTGGTATGGTGATACACGTGCGGCATGACCCCATTCATTGGTATGGGGGTACACGTGCACCATGACCTCATTCATTGGTATGGGGAGACACGTGCGGCATGACCCCATTCATTGGTATGGTGAGACACATGCACCATGACCCCATTCATTGGTATGGTGAGACACGTGCACCATGACCCCATTTATTGGTATGGGGAGACACGTACACCATGACCTCATTCATTGGTATGGTGATACACGTGCACCATGACCCCATTCATTGGTATGGGGAGACACGTGCACCATGACCTCATTCATTGGTATGGGGAGACACGTGCACCATGACCCCATTCATTGGTATGGTGAGACCCGTGCACCATGACCCCATTCATTGGTATGGGGAGACACGTGCACCATGACCTCATTCATTGGTATGGGGAGACACGTGCACCATGACCCCATTCATTGGTATGGTGAGACACGTGCACCATGACCCCCATTCATTGGTATGGGGAGACACGTGCACCATGACCTCATTCATTGGTATGGGGAGACACGTGCACCATGACCTCATTCATTGGTATGATGAGACACGTGCACCATGACCCCATTCATTGGTATGGTGAGACACGTGCACCATGACCCCATTCATTGGTATGGTGAGACACGTGCACCATGACCTCATTCATTGGTATGGGGAGACACGTGCACCATGACCCCATTCATTGGTATGGTGAGACCCGTGCACCATGACCTCATTCATTGGTATGATGAGACACGTGCACCATGACCCCATTCATTGGTATGGTGAGACCCGTGCACCATGACCCCATTCATTGGTATGGGGAGACACGTGCACCATGACCTCATTCATTGGTATGGGGAGACACGTGCACCATGACCCCATTCATTGGTATGGTGAGACCCGTGCACCATGACCCCATTCATTGGTATGGGGAGACATGTGCACCATGACCCCATTCATTGGTATGTGGAGACACGTGAGCCATGACCCCATTCATTGGTATGGTGAGACACGTGCGCCATGACCCCATTCATTGGTATGGTGAGACCCATGCACCATGACCCCATTCATTGGTATGGGGAGACACGTGCACCATGACCCCATTCATTGATATGGGGAGACACGTGCACCATGACCCCATTCATTGGTATGGTGAGACACGTGCACCATGACCCCATTCATTGGTATGGTGAGATACATGCACCATGACCCCATTCATTGGTATGGTGAGACACGTGCACCATGACCCCATTCATTGGTATGGTGAGATACATGCACCATGACCCCATTCATTGGTATGGGGAGACACGTGCACCATGACCCCATTCATTGGTATGGTGAGACACGTGCACCATGACCCCATTCATTGGTATGGTGAGATACATGCACCATGACCCCATTCATTCCTATGGGGAGACTTGTGCACCATGACCCCATTCATTCCTATGGGGGTACACGGGCACCATGACCCCATGGATTGGTATGGGGAGACACGTGCACCATGACCCCATTCATTCCTATGGGGAGACACGTGCACCATGACCCTATTCATTGGTATGGGGAGACACATGCACCATGACCCCATTCATTGGTATGGGGAGACACGTGCACCATGACCCCATTCATTGGTATGGTGAGACACGTGCACCATGACCCCATTCATTGGTATGGTGAGACCCGTGCACCATGACCCCATTCATTGGTATGGGGAGACACGTGCACCATGACCCCATTCATTGGTATGGTGAGACCCGTGCACCATGACCCCATTCATTGGTATGGGGAGACACGTGCACCATGACCCCATTCATTGGTATGGTGAGATACATGCACCATGACCCCATTCATTCCTATGGGGAGACTTGTGCACCATGACCCCATTCATTCCTATGGGGGTACACGGGCACCATGACCCCATAGATTGGTATGGGGAGACACGTGCACCATGACTCAATTCATTGGTATGGGGAAACACGTGCACCATGACCCCATTCATTCCTATGGGGAGACACGTGCACCATGACCCCATTCATTGGTATGGGCAGACACGTGCACCATGACCCCATTCATTGGTATGGTGAGACACGTGCAACATGACCCCATTCATTCCTATGAGGGGACATGTGCTCTTGCTTGGAGCCCATTAAGGGACACAGGCATTCAAAGACTATCGGGTCATACTGCTGCCTGCAGAGGGTTGGGACACTGACGAACAGAAAAAAAAAAACAAGTCAACCCTGGTTTGGCCTCTCCTCTACCCAGCATGCCTCAGTTCTGCGAGATAGCAGTACTAAGGAACGGCAAAAAAAAAAAACACACACACACTTAGTGGTGAGATCTGTGACCATCAGTGGACACCAAAAAAAATATTATGTTTTTTTTAAGTACAGGACCCGAAGGACCAAAGCACTATATACACACACATTCCTAGTCTCCACTACCCACCTATGCCGATCTCTGTAAGAACGTCCTCTTCTTTAATAATCACCATCCTCACCGTCCCCTCCACAGTCTGCTGATCATCCCTCACATACGTCTCCTCTTCTTCCTTGTTACTCTCAACTTTTGTTTCAGTCATTTCTTCACTCTGAAGAGGCAAAATGATAAAAGAAATATTGAAAATGAAACATTAAATAAAAAGAAATGTTGGCTTGAACATTATACAGGCCATGGTGGTGAGTTATTGTTGTGTTAAGAACCTAAACTCCACCTACCTGATGATGGTGAGGGATGGTGTGACCTTCCTGTGTGGAATCCCGGGAATACAGAGGACGGGGACATCTCTCTGGTGGGTTCCCATTACTGGATCCATCTGTAGGAAACACACACACTGACTGAATACATTGTTTCTATGTGTTTATCAGATGATGGGGGATCTAGGTGGACCCTCCGTACTGCTCTCTCCTTTACAATAAAGTCTCCTCTTACCCGGTGATGTGAGGGGCGGCTGATTCTCCATCATGACGTCCTTGTAGAGATCCTTGTGTCCTTCTAAATACTCCCACTCCTCCATGGAGAAATAGACAGTGACATCCTGACACCTTATAGGAACCTGACACACACAATGATACAGTCACCATCCAGACACATCCCTTGTCTGTTACTGGATAATGTCCCAGAATTCCCGGCACCGCTCACCTCTCCTGTCAGCAGCTCCATCATCTTCTTGGTGACTTCTAGAATCTTCTCCATGTTGTGTCTCTCGGGTTTTAGGGAGTCACATGGAGGCACTGTGATGGTCATATGATCACCTGACTTCACAAGAGGAAATCTCTGTATTGAGGAACCAATAGGAATATTATGTTAGAATCCCAGAATCCTCCTCACCTCTCCGGTCAGGTCTGTGTTTTTTTATTAATAGAGATAAGAGTGATGTCATGTGACCTCCCAGAATCCTCCTCACCTCTCCGGTCAGGTCTGTGTTTTATTAATAGAGATAAGAGTGATGTCATGTGACCTCCCAGAATCCTCCTCACCTCTCCGGTCAGGTCTGTGTTTTATTGATAGAGATAAGAGTGATGTCATGTGACCTCCCAGAATCCTCCTCACCTCTCCGGTCAGGTCTGTGTTTTATTGATAGAGATAAGAGTGATGTCATGTGACCTCCCAGAATCCTCCTCACCTCTCCGGTCAGGTCTGTGTTTTATTAATAGAGATAAAAGCAATGTCATGTGACCTCCCAGAATCCTCCTCACCTCTCCGGTTAGCAGGTAGATGATCTCCAGGGTGAGGTTTAGTATCTTCTCAGTCACGTGACTCCGGTCCTCCTCCATCCTCATTCATACAGTCATGTAATGTAGGTTTTGCTGTTGTCCAATAACTGAAATACCTTAATGAACATTTAGATTGCATTTGTTGTACACGTAAAGGATTAATATGAAATTCTGGAATGGCCCCCAGTGGGATTATACTCAGAGATACATTCAGTCTGGACTCCTTATTGTCTATTTTTGTTTTTGGACCCCAGGATCCTCTTGTAATTTGGCCTGTCAGACATGAAATCTCACTTTCTATGTTAGATGGTGACTCCAGATGGTGGGATTTTGGGAGGGGGAGCTGAGAGGTCAGTGTGATGTCAAAGGATGTACTGATTCTAGATGGATAGACATTGGTTGTCAGAGCTGTGAAGTCAGTGTATGGTCAGTGTAATGTCATAGGACGCATTGACCTCAGGTGAAGGGACATTGGATGGAGGAGTTTCTAGGTCAGTGTAAGGTCGTAGGACGCATTGACCTCAGATGAAGGGACATTGGATGGAGGAGTTTCTAGGTCAGTGTAAGGTCGTAGGACGCATTGACCTCAGATGAAGGGACATTGGATGGAGGAGTTTCTAGGTCAGTGTAAGGTCGTAGGACGCATTGACCTCAGATGAAGGGACATTGGGTGGAGGAGTTTCTAGGTCAGTGTAATGTTATAGGAGGCATTGACCTCAGATGAAGGGACATTGAAAGAAGGAGTTACTAGGTCAGTGTAATGTCATAGGATGCATGGACCTCAGATGAAGGGACATTGGAAGAAGGAGTTACTAGGTCAGTGTATTGTCATAGGATGCATTGACCTCAGATGAAGGGACATTGGAAGGAGGAGTTTCTAGGTCAGTGTAATGTCATAGGATGCATGGACCTCAGATGAAGGGACATTGGAAGGAGGAGTTTCTAGGTCAGTGTAGGGTCAGTGTATTGTCATAGGATGCATTGACCTCAGATGAAGGGACATTGGAAGGAGGAGTTTCTAGGTCAGTGTAATGTCATAGGACGCATGGACCTCAGATGAAGGGACATTGGAAGGAGGAGTTTCTAGGTCAGTGTAATGTCATAGGATACGGGGACCTCAGATGAAGGGACATTGGAAGGAGGAGTTTCTAGGTCAGTGTAATGTCATAGGACGCATGGACCTCAGATGAAGGGACATTGGAAGGAGGAGTTTCTAGGTCAGTGTAATGTCATAGGACGCATGGACCTCAGATGAAGAGACATTGGAAGGAGGAGTTTCTAGGTCAGTGTAATGTCATAGGACGCATGGACCTCAGATGAAGGGACATTGGAAGGAGGAGTTTCTAGGTCAGTGTAATGTCATAGGACGCATGGACCTCAGATGAAGGGACATTGGAAGGAGGAGTTTCTAGGTCAGTGTAATGTCATAGGACGCATGGACCTCAGATGAAGGGACATTGGAAGGAGGAGTTTCTAGGTCAGTGTAATGTCATAGGATACGGGGACCTCAGATGAAGGGACATTGGATGGAGGAGTTTCTAGGTCAGTGTAGGGTCAGTGTAATGTCATAGGACGCATTGACCTCAGATGAAGGGACATTGGAAGGAGGAGTTTCTAGGTCAGTGTAATGTCATAGGACGCATTGACCTCAGATGAAGGGACATTGGAAGGAGGAGTTTCTAGGTCAGTGTAATGTCATAGGATACGGGGACCTCAGATGAAGGGACATTGGATGGAGGAGTTTCTAGGTCAGTGTAGGGTCAGTGTAATGTCATAGGACGCATTGACCTCAGATGAAGGGACATTGGATGGAGGAGTTTCTAGGTCAGTGTAGGGTCATAGGACGCATGGACCTCAGATGAAGGGATATTGGAAAAAGGAGTAGTTTCTAGGTCAGTGTGATGAGGATGTCATAACCCTGAGTGAAGAGATATTGGAAGGATGAGCTGTGAGGTCACTGTAGGTTCATTAGGACGTCGGGGAGATGTGCTGACTCTGGATGGAGGGGCATTAGGAGGAGGAGCTGTGAGGTCAGTATAGAGTCTGTGTGATGTCATAAGGTGTGCTGACTCCAGATGGAGGGACATTGGGAGGAGCTGTGAGGTCATTGTGATGTCATAGGATGCATTTACTCTAGATGGAGGGACATTGGAAGAGGAGCCTCAATGTAGGGTCAGTATTACATCATGAGATGGGCTAACTCTGGATGGATGGACATTGGTGGAAGTCGCTGTGAGGTCAGTGTAGGGTCAGAGTGATGTCATAAGATGTCCTGATTGTGAATAGAGGGACAATTGGAGAAGGAACTGTGAGGCTGATGTGATGTCATAGAATACACTGACTCTGGATGGAGGGACATTGGGAGGAGAAGCTGTGAGGTCAGTGCAGGGTTAGTGTGATGTCATAGGATGTGCTGACCCTGGATGGAGGGACAATGGAAGGTGGATCTTTGAGGTCAGTGTGATGTCATAGGGTTCACTGACTCTGGATGAAGGGACATAGGGTAGAGGAGCTGTGAGGGGTCCTTTATAAAGCTCTGCAAACTGGATCATTTCTCCCAGGTGTGTCCCACCTCTTCTAAAATAACTTTTTCGAGCTTTACTGCAACATAAAAAACCTACTCCTGTGATATCTGTGGACTATGCCCATCATATTCTGTCTCGATTATCTGAGACGGAGGTAATTATGTAAAATCAGAATGAGGGATTTTTTTTTCGTTCTTCCTAATTAAAACTTAGAGGTAGTACAATATTGTACCATCATGGCCATCAATGAATGCAGAAAGTTCGGAATTTAGGTGATTCCTCTTTACCGGCTAACTAAAAGATCCAAGCTTTCGGGGGAACTTGGTTCACTTCATCAGGTTTTATACATTTAGATTAAAAGTTATAAAAAAATATATAAAAATTACACATCTAAAAAAAAATTCACCATCCCACGCACCCAACAGTAGTGTGGATAGACCGATAAGGTGAAAACGTAAATATCCGATCACCTACTGCCAGTTCCAGCAATGTCTCCTCTCTACTTCCTCCCGACTCGCCTCTCACCCAGAACTTCTTATTTATACTCTTACATCACTTCCCATCTGTGATTACCATAGAGACTTCATGTAGGAGCCTCTTGTTGGTATAAGCGTGATCAGCACCTGGTGGAGCCCAGAGGAACTACAGCCGGAGAAATTTTATAACGTACTTGACCGGATTTTGGTGTCCGTTTACGAAACTGTGAACATCCCGACGATCGCCGCTGATCTCGGTTCATTAACGGTTTCTGAAACAGTGATGATCGCGGGAGAACATCTATCTATCTATCTATCTATATATACAGTGGCTTGCGAAAGTATTCGGCCCCCTTGAACTTTTCAACCTTTTGCCACATTTCAGGCTTCAAACATAAAGATATAAAATTAAAATTTTTGTGAAGAATCACCAACAAGTGGGACACAATTGTGAAGTGGAATGAAATCTATTGGATATTTTAAACTTTTTTAGCAATTAAAAAACTGAAAAGTGGTGCGTGCAAAATTATTCGGCCCCTTTACTTTCAGTGCAGCAAACTCACTCCAGAAGTTCAGCGAGGATCTCTGAATGATCCAATGTTGTCCTAAATGACTGATGGTGATAAATAGAATCCACCTGTGTGTAATCAAGTCTCTGTATAAATGCACCTGCTCTGTGATAGTCTCAGGGTTCTGTTGGAAGCGCAGAGAGCATCATGAAGACCAAGGAACACACCAGGCAGGTCCGTAATACTGTTGTGGAGAAGTTTAAAGCTGGATTTGGATACAAAAAGATTTCCCAAGCTTTAAACATCCCAAGGAGCACTGTGCATGCGATCATTTTGAAATGGAAGGAGTATCAGACCACTGCAAATCTACCAAGACCTGGCTGTCCCTCTAAACTTTCAGCTCAGACAAGGAGAAGACTGATCAGAGATGCAGCCAAGAGGCCCATGATCACTCTGGATGAACTGCAGAGAACTACAGCTGAGGTGGGAGAGTCTGTCCATAGGACAACAATCAGTCGTACACTGCACAAATCTGGCCTTTATGGAAGAGTGGCAAGAAGAAAGCCATTTCTCAAAGATATCCATAAAAAGTCTCGTCTAAAGTTTGCCACAAGCCACCTGGGAGACACACCAAACATGTGGAAGAAGGTGCCCTGGTCCGATGAAACCAAAATCAAACTTTTTGGCCACAATGCAAAACGATATGTTTGGCGTAAAAGCAACACAGCTCATCACACTCAACACACCATCCCCCACTGTCAAACATGGTGGTGGCAGCATCATGGTTTGGGCCTGCTTTTCTTCAGCAGGGACAGGGAAGATGGTTAAAATTGAGGGGAAGATGGATGCAGCCAAATACAGGACCATTCTGGATGAAAACCTGTTGGAGTTTGCAAAAGACCTGAAACTGGGACGGAGATTTATCTTCCAACAAGACAATGATCCCAAACATACAGCAAAATCTACAAAGGAATGATTCACAAATAAACGTATCCAGGTGTTAGAATGGCCAAGTCCAAGTCCAGACCTGAATCCAATCGAGAATCTGTGGAAAGAGCTGAAAACTGCTGTTCACAAACGCTCTCCATCCAACCTCACTGAGCTCGAGCTGTTTTGCAAGGAAGAATGGGCAAGAATTTCAGTCTCTCGATGTGTAAAACTGATAGAGACATACCCCAAGCGACTTGCAGCTGTAATCGCAGCAAAAGGTGGCTCTACAAAGTATTAACGCAAGGGGGCCGAATAATTTTGCATGCCCCACTTTTCATTTTTTTATTAGTTAAAAAAGTTTCAAAAATCCAATAGATTTCGTTCCACTTCACAATTGTGTCCCACTTGTTGGTGATTCTTCACAAAAAAATAAAATTTTATATCTTTATGTTTGAAGCCTGAAATGTGGCAAAAGGTTGAAAAGTTCAAGGGGGCCGAATACTTTCGCAAGCCACTGTATATGTGTGTGTATACATATCCCTACCTGCTTTATCTGCTACAGGATCCCGGCTTGCTCAACTCCTGGTGGGGCGATCTTGAGCACCGGGACCTGGTATTAACTTGCAGCAAAACCCATCTCCACCATCAGGAGCTCTGGTGAATACCAGTTACTGCTTAGACTGCGCACCTTGGGTTAGCAGTCTAATACCTATCCTGCTGGTCGGCGGAAGACATTCTACAGCTGTAGCTACTGGTCTCTGAGTCTGACCCCAGACCAGGACAAAAGATCTAATAAGGCTCTAAAATGTAAGCTCCAATCCCTCCAACCCATGTGGTTTCAGAAAACCGATTATATGAGCAGAAGCCACATCTAAAGGGACCTCTGATGCCTTCTTAAAATTTCAGTCCTGGTCTGTAGAAGTGCTTTCTGCACTGTAACTAAACTAATTCAGATGCTGCCTGCTTCCAGCAGTTCATGTTCTCCAGTGACTGCATGAATGCACTGCAACATAGGAATCAACAGTTATGAAGACTGATTTAAAGCAGATGCCTTCGTTGTTATCAGTCCTTGTCTAGAGTTACAATACAGACACAGACAACCTGAATGAAAGGAGAGTAATGTTTATTCTGGCCTGTGATGATAAACTTACCAGGCGGAGGTAATGCCGCGTACACACGAGCAGACTTTACGGCAGACTTTGCCTGGCGGACTTTTCGGCGGACTTTACGGCGGACTTTCTGAATGAACAGACTTGCCTACACACAATAAACCAAAGTCCGACAAATTCGTACGTGATGACGTACGACCGGACTAAAACAAGGAAGTTGATAGCCAGTAGCCAATAGCTGCCCTAGTGTGGCTTTTTGTCCGTCGGACTAGCATACAGACGAGCGGACTTTTCGACCGGACTCGAGTCCGTCGGATAGATTTGAAACATGTTTCAAATCTAAGTCCGTACAACTTTTGAGAAAACAAAGTCCGCTGGAGCCCACACACATCGAATTGTCCGACGAAATCCCGTCCGCCGGGCAAAGTCTGCCGTAAAGTCCGCTTGTGTGTACGCGGCATAAAAGGATAAATTTGTAAAAGTTGCTTGGTATTCCTGGAAGAGAAAGCTAATATTTCTCGTTGTCAATGAAAGCCTTTGTTGAAATCAAAACATGCCAAAATGGGAAAGAATGCACCATGGGAGGACTCATTTTCTCAACAACACAAAAAAAAGGTGTCCTTCGCCTCCTCCCATATCAGCCCATCACCAAAGTGAAGCCTCCAGTGGCCGTGCATTTCCGTTGTCTTTCAGAACCATCTCCCACAACCTCAACCTCAGCCGCTTTTTACTGACTGAATGTTTACTCTGGCCTGTGATGGTAAACTCACCAGGTGGAGGTAAGAGGATAGATTTGTAGGTGTCTCGTTGTCAATGAAAGCCTTTCTTGAAATCAAAACATGCCAACATGGGAAAGAATGCACCATGGGAGGACTCATTTTCTCAACAACAAAAAAAAAGGTGTCCTTCACCTCCTCCCATATCAGCCCATCACCAAAGTGAGACCTCCAGTGGCCATGCAACTCTGTTGTCTCTCAGAACCATCTCTCGCAAACCTCCGCCGCTTTTTACTGAGTGAACTTGAATGTAAGAAGCATTGGTCACACTCCAGGCAAGAGAAAGGCCGTTCACCCGTATGGATTCGGAGGTGTCTTTCGAGCTTTGACTTGAAGATGAAACGTTTGGCGCACTCGGAGCAAGAATACGGCTTTGTCGTTGGTGTGGATTACTTGGTGCGCGGCTAACTGCGATTTGAAAATATAGCTCTTCTCGCACTCAGAACACGAATAGGTCTCCTTCCCAGAGTGAGACCTCAGGTGTAGGGCCAGATGGGATTTCCGTGAAAACTCCTTTCCGTACTCGGAACATGTGTGGGGGCTTCACAACCGACTGAGGGCTTTGTTGTGTGCCGAGATGACATCTCAACGAGAAGTCCTGTGTGGATTCGGAGAAAAGTATCTGTTGAGTCTGAGTTTTATGGTGTTCCACTATCTTTGATAAAGAACGGGCATTGGACTTTTCAGGTCGGTGACATTTTTGATGTGTGGCCAAGTGGAATTTATGCATGAATGTTACACTCTGAACATGTATGAGTCTTCACGCCCCTGTGACTTCGCTTTTGCCTGGCAAGATCGCTTCTCCAGGAAAAGTTCTTCCTGCACTCGCTGCAAGAATGGTCTTCTGTGTGAATCCTCTGTTGTGTGGACAACTTCGATTTAAGAAAAAAACTCTTCCCGCACTCCAAACACGAATACGGCTTCACGCTGGTGTGGCTTCTTTGGTGTACCTCCAACTGGGAGTTAAACAGATATCAATTTCCATACTGGGGGCATGAATATGTTGCCGATTGTCCATCATGGCATCCTTATAGAGATCCTTTTGTCCTTCTAAATACTCCCACTCCTCCATGGAGAAATAGACAGTGACATATTGTCACCTTATAGGAACCTGACATACAAAATGATAAATTTTTTTAGCGACTCTACAGCTCTTGTGTAACTCGCATGTGTCTCCAAGAAACCCCACAGCTCCTGTGCTTTCAGTGACTGGGTGACCCTTCTGTCTCCAGGGACCCCAGTATCTCCAGTAACCCTAGCTCTCATGTGTCTCAAGGAACCCCAGAGCTCTTGTGCTTTTAGTGACTGGGCGACCCCAGTGCCTCCGCTGACTCTAATGCCGCGTACACACAAGCGGACTTTACGGCAGACTTTGTCCGGTGTACTTTTCGACTGACTTTCCGACAGGCTCTCCGAATGAACGGACTTGCCTACACACAATCAACCAAAGTCCGACGGATTCATACGTGATGACGTACGACCGGACTAAAACAAGGAAGTTCATAGCCAGTAGCCAATAGCTGCCCTAGCGTCGGTTTTTGTCCGTCGGACTAGCATACAGACGAGCGGACTTTTCGACCGGGCTTGAGTCCGTCGGACAGATTTGAAACAGGTTTTATTTCTAGGTCCGTCAAACTTTGGAGAAAAAAAAGTCCGCTGGAGCCCACACACGATCGAATTGTCCTAAAGACTCCGGTTCGCCGGACCAAGTATGCCATAAAGTCCGGTCGTGTGTACGCGGCATTACTCTTATGTGTCTCTAGGAACCCCAGGGCTCCTGTGCTTTCAGCGTCTGAGTGGCCCTTCTGTCTCCAGTGACCCCAGTGTCTCCTGTGACCCCAACTCTCATGTATCTCCAGAAACCTCAGAGCTCATGTGCTTTCAGGGACGGGGTGACCCTTCTTTCTCTAGTGACTCTAACTCCCATGTGTCTCCAGGAACCCCAGGGATTTTGACCTTTCAGTGACTGGGTGACCCTTCAGTCTCCATGGACCCTAAATCTCATGTCTCCATGAACCTCAGAGCTCTTGTGCTTTCAGTGATTGGGTGACCCTTTTGTCTCCAGCGACCCCAACTCTCATGTGTCTCCGGAAACCCCAGAGCTCACGTGCTTTCAAAGACGGAGTGGCCTTTCTGTCTCCAGTGACTCCAATGGTTCCCGTGAGCCTAACTCCCATGTGTCTCCAGGAACTTTCAGTGACTGGGTTACCCATCTGTCTCCAAAGACCCTAAATCTCATGTCTCCAGGAACCTCAGAGCTCTTGTGCTTTCAGTGATTAGGTGATCCATCTGTCTCCAGTGATCCTAACACCCATGTGTCTCCTGGAACCCCAGGGCTTTTGAGCTTTCATTCAGGGCCGTCTTTAATACTGATTGGACCCTGGGCAAAAAACTTTTCTTGCCCCCCCCCCCCATGCAGTTTCGCTCTCCACCAGCTCTGAGACATACAATAAATAGTAGCTAGACTCAAAATCAGTTTACTGAGTTAGATCAGGCAGCAATTGCAATTGGTTGCCAGAGGTTACAGTGTATCATTACCGCTCACTGACTGGTTGCTAGAGGTTACAGCACACATTACGGCTCACTGATTCATTGCTAGAGGTTACAGCACATGATTTCTGTTTGTTGATTGGCTGCTAGAGATTACGGTGGA
Source organism: Lithobates septentrionalis (assembly GCA_037952835.1). NCBI lineage: Eukaryota > Metazoa > Chordata > Amphibia > Anura > Ranidae > Lithobates > Lithobates septentrionalis. Next base: position 730,119 of record JBBDGP010002589.1, on the reverse strand, counting down.
TATGACCTCAGGGGGGCATGATATACATATTAATTCCACCGGCCGCTGCTATTTACATATGAATGCCGTCGCTATTTACATATGAATGCCAGTAATTTACATGTAAACACAGGGTCTGCAGGTGAGCCATCTGTACACAACAAAAGGGCAGAGCTGGGCAGCATTAGTAACAGCACTTCACACTGAGATATTGGGACATAGCACGGGACTAAAACCTCAAGGAACAAGGGAATTTAAACCAGGATAGTTGGCAAGTATAAGGCAGCTGGTTTGGGCCCCACAACAATGACAGGGCCCAGGGCAGCTGCCCCTTTTGCCCTGCCTTAAAAACGGCCCTGCTTTCAGTGACTGGGTGACCCTTCTGTCTCCATAGACCCTAAATCTTGTGTCTCCATGAACCTCAGAGCTTGTGTGCTTTCAGTGATTGGGTGACCCTTCTGTCTCCACTGACCCTAACAGACATGTGTCTCCGTGAACCCCAGGGCTACTGTGCTTTAAGTGACTGGGTGACCCTTCTGTCTCCAGTGACCCTAACTCCCATGTGTCTCCAGGAACCCCGGGGCTACTGTGCTTTCAGTGACTGGTTGACTCTTCTGTTTCAATTGACCCTAGTGTATCCAGTGACCCTAACTCTCATGTGTCTCCAGGAACTTCTGAGCTCTTGTCCTTTCAGCGATGTGGTGACCCTTCTGTCTCCAGTGACCTCAATGTTTCCAGCGACCCCAACTCTCATGTGTCTTCAGGAACCCCAGACTCTTGTCCTTTCAGTGACTGGGTGACCCTTCTGTCTCCAGTGACCTCAATGTTTTCAGTGACCCCAACTCTCATGTGTCTTCAGGAACCCCAGACTCTTGTCCTTTCAGTGACTGGGTGACCCTTCTGTCTCCAGTGACCTCAATGTTTCCAGTGACCCCAACTCTCATGTGTCTTCAGGAACCCCAGACTCTTGTCCTTTCAGTGCCTGGGTGACCCTTCTGTCTCCAGTGACCTCAATGTTTCCAGTGACCCCCAACTATCATGTGTCTTCAGGAACCCCAAAACTTGTGTGCTTTCAGTGACTGCATGGCCTATCTGTCTCCAATGACCCCAGCTCTTGTGTGTCTCCAGGAACCCCAGGGCTCCTGTGCAGTCAGTGACTGGTTGACCCTTCTGTCTCCAGTGACCCCTGTCTCGTGACCCTGGTGACCCCTGAGCGCTCATGTGTCTCCAGTGACTCCTGTATCTCTAGTGTCCCCTCTGGCTCCAGTATAAGGCAGTGACTCTATAGTATCCTGTGCTATTGAATGACTCCGGTGCACGCTATGTGTCTCGGTGAGACTTGTGTCTTCACCTCAACCTCAAGTACACTCCTATATTTGGTGGACTGTCTCTCTCACTGTGGACACAAACCTCTGTCCATGACAAGGATGCTATCAATTCTGATCAGATTATCAACTGTGATTTTGGAGGTGCACCCCCCCCCCCCAACCCTGCGGGGAATCACCGACTGTTCTTCATGGATGTTCTCCGGACCTCCAATTGCCAATTTGTCATGTATTTCACAATTTGACTCCTCAGCTCAGATCCCCGATGAGGCTTTTGTCTTCACCTCGGAGGAACGGTCTGTTGGTTGCAGCTCTTCCATGAAGACCACCTCTGATGAGACTTCTCTGAGGGGTAGGCGGGGGTCCCCGGACCTGGCTGGGTTCTGATAGCTCTGAGCTGGTGATTGTCCTTGACATTTGGCTTGGAAGGGATGGTGTATTTCTCAGTTCTTGTTGCCAACCACTGTTACTGGTCCTCAGTCTTGTGGTTTGTGCTTATAAAGAAGAACCTGGCCAGAACACAGACCTGACCAGAAGAACCTGGCCTCGAGAAGCACCACAAAATATCTGCTTCTTGTATTGTAATTTAGAATTCCACCTGGTGGGATTCTGAGTTGGAGGGCTGTGGATTCCCAGAAGGGTTCAGAGTCAGAGGCTGGAGGTGAGGGTTGGAAGGGACTCTGAACAGGAAGACCAGAGTTCTCCAGGGTGGAGGGCCTCATAGCCAGGGTGGGGAGGTGATCAGAGCAGGAGGGGTAATAAAGGGTGCAGGTGCTTGAGGGTGGAGTCAGGCGATGATCAAGGCAGGACACAGGCTGATAAGGGCAGAATAGGTAATTCAGCAGTCAATTTATGGTCAAGGCAAGGTGCAGGGGCGGAGTCAGGTAATCGGCAATTCAGGTCAGAATCAGGTGATGGTCAAGTCAGGGTGCAGGCTGGTATGGGCGGAGTCGGGTAACAGGTAATTCAGAGTGGAGTCGTGTGATGTTCAAGGCAGGGTGCAGGCTGTTGAGGGAGGAGTCATGTGATGGTCAAGGCAGAGTGTCGGCTGTTGAGGGTGGAGTTAGATGATTGCTAATTCAGGGTGGAGTCAAATGGTGGTTAATGAAGGGCACAGGCTGTTAAGGGCGGAGCCAGGTGGTGGTCAGGGCAAGGTGCAGGCTGTTGAGGACGGAGTCAGTTGATGGGCTATTCAGGTTAGAATCAGGTGATAGTCAAGGGATAACGCAGACTATTGAGGGTGGAGTCAGATGATGGTCAAGGGAGGGCTCAGACTGTTAAGGGCGGGGTCAGGTGATGATCACGGGAGGGTGAAGCCTGTTGAGGGTGGAGTCAGGTGATGGTCAAGGCAGTGCACAGACTGTTGAGGGTGGAGCCAGGTGACAGGTAATTCAGGGCGGAGTGAGGTGGTGGTCAGGGCAAGGTGCAGACTGTTGAGTGGAGTCAGGTGATGGTCAAAGGAGGGGGTCATACTTTTGGAGGTGGAGTCAGGTGATTGTCAAGGGAGGGTGAAGACTTTTGGAGGCGGAGTCAGGTGAAGTCAAGGCAGGGTGCAGATTTTTGGAGGCGGAGTCAGGTGATGGTCAAGGGAGGGCGCAGATTTTTGTAGGTGGAGTCAGGTGATGGTCAAGGGAGAGTGCAGACTTTTGGAGGTGGAGTCAGGTGATGGTCAAGGAAGGGTGCATATTTTTGGAGGCGGAGTCAGGTGATGGTTAAGGAAGGGTGCATATTTTTGGAGGTGGAGTCAGGTGATGGTCAAGGAAGGGTGCATATTTTTGGAGGTGGAGTCAGGTGATGGTCAAGGGAGGGCACAGACTTTTGGAGGCGGAGTCAGGTGATGGTCAAGGGAGGGTGAAGACTTTTGGAGGTGGAGTCAGGTGATGGTCAAGGGAGGGTGAAGACTTTTGGAGGTGGAGTCAGGTGATGGTCAAGGGAGGGTGAAGACTTTTGGAGGTGGAGTCAGGTGATGGTCAAGGAAGGGTGCATATTTTTGGAGGCGGAGTCAGGTGATGGTCAAGGGAGGGCACAGACTTTTGGAGGCGGAGTCAGGTGATGGTCAAGGAAGGGTGCAGATTTTTGGAGGTGGAGTCAGGTGATGGTCAAGGAAGGGTGGAAGATGTTGAAGGAGGAGTCAGGTGACATCAATGTTAGGTGATGAGCAATTCAGGGTGGAGTCAGGTAAAAGGTAAAGTGGGAGGAGTCAACCGATAGATGAATAGGGTAGCAGGCTGTTGTAGGAGGAGTCAGGTGAAAAGGAAATGTGGGAGGAGTCAGGTGAAGAGGAAATGTGGGAGGAGTCAGGTGAAGAGAAAATGTGGGAGGAGTCAGGTGTTGGATAATGAGAGGCGCAGCCTCTTGTGGGAGGAGTTTGATGACAGATAACGATAAGGGGAGGAGTCAGGCGATGTTAAACACTCAGTATCTCTCTGCACACATCCTGACTATCATCTTCTCTCCTCTATGTTGTCAGCCGTCCGTCCCGCCCCGCCCCGAGATCACCCCGCCCACATTCGCTCCCACCTAGACGTCTCGGAGTCCAGGCGACTCCAGAAACCAACATGGCCGCCGGCGAGCGTCCCGACCAGTGCGCATGCACCAAACTCTCTAGTCTCGTCGGCCATTTTCTTGTAGTCAGCAGAGGGGCGGAGCGTGCGGGTGTACTTCCGGGAAGGTCTACAAAGCTGAATGGGTCTCAGGACCGGACCGGAAGTGATGTCAGGATCACACAGGAAGTAATTTAACAAACACACCGGAAGTCCCCTGTGGGAGGGAAGCTGCAGCAGAGGAGGTAACAAGATCTTATTTTATATTTGCACCCAGTAACCCCCCCGTCATGTCCGTCCTCTTCCTCCATAGTCACTGTGATGTCTTTTATCTCCAGCAGTTGATGATACTCACATATATAGTGTGGAAACCTAGATTATCCCCTTCAGGGACAGAACATTCTCTTCATAGTGTTCTCTGTGTCTCCATCATTATTATTATATATAGGACAAATGATTGGTCGTGGAAGGCACAGTCATATAACGGCACCGATCCCCAGATGAAAATGAAATTCAAAAGGGAAAAAGGGTGGGCATTTCAAAGATGCAAAAAATGATATCAGATGCATTCAATAAAAAATATTATTGTTTTATTTCTTGTCTTGAGGAGCAAAACAAAAAATATCTATATATACAAAAAATCAATGGACACAGGCGAGTGCAGTGTTGTTGTCAAGATGTTGAAACAGGACAGCATACGGAACCCGACATGTTTCGCCCATAGATCGGGCTTCTTCAAGGGAGCTGTCCTTGCAGAGGTACAAGCCTTCTGTGTATCCAATCCCAGAGCAGTGCTTCTATCCCGAATCAACCAAAGTGAAGGGGGCAGCAGTTCCGTTACACTCACACCCCACGGCCCGCTTTCACAGTCAGGGCCACAAGCGGCTGGGGGCCACAGAGGGGACAAAAGGACCGGAATGTAAGCCTTGGAAGGACTTGAAGCCGAGGGACTTAATAGAGCCACCTTACAGCACTAGAGATATTGTTTAGATTAATACTTATGTGGGCAGTGGCACAACATGTCCCAAGGGGCTCCGGCCGACATGGGGGGAGGGGACATCCTATATCTCAGAGGAAGAACACTGGCACTATCAACTCCCCTTCTTCAGCTCCCCTGAAGAAGCCCGATCTATGGGCGAAACATGTCGGGTTCCGTATGCTGATGTTTCAACATCTTGACAACAACACTGTACTTGCCTGTGTCCATTGATTTTATGTATATATAGATATTTTTTGTTTTGCTCCTCAAGACAAGAAATAAAACAATAATATTTTTTATTGAATGCATCTGATATAATTTTTTGCACCTTTAAAATCCCCACCCTTTTTCTCTTTTGAATTTTATTATTATATATAGTGCCAGCAGTTTTCTTCCTCTGAGATATAGGACGTCCCCTCCCCCCCATGTTCTCTATGTGTCGGAGGGATCAGAACCTCACTCAGGTTTTTATTTCTTCATCACCGTGTATTCCTCCCCCCCCCCCCCTCCCTCCATAGTGTTCTGATCTTATCCCATCCGTGTCATTAATAGTGACCCTCCACATTCACCCCACACAGGAGGAGAAACTCCCCCACTTTATTGTGGCCATCCAGCCTCATCTTCTAAATGTACACTGTGACCATTGTGGCAAAATCCCCCCTCCCCCCTATACTTACCCGATCCCCAACTCCATCCAGCAACTCTCTCCCTCCTCACTGGACAGCGGGAGCCCCCTGCAGGTGTCAGTCACAGCCGACAGGGAGGGAGGGGCCAGGAGTGCCGGGGGTGGGGGGGGGACCCGGGATCAGGAGGAGGATGAGGGGCTGCTCTGTGCAAAACCATCACACAGAGCAGAGAATAAAAAATACATCACAATCATTTTATATACATTTTAAGTGGAAATCCAGAATAGGACCTTCTAAGCCTAAATCTACTCCACCCTCCCCCCCCACTCCGATACCAACTACCCTGTAGAAGGAAGAAGCTTATACTTACCTGTTCTAAGGGAGGTCCAGACACACGATCGACTCCTCCTGGGGGCTCTGCCTCTCCATTGCTTCGCTCTCCTCCCCGCTATCCCTATTGCTCCGCCCTCCTTCTCCCCTCTATTGCTCCGCCCTCCTCCCCCCTATTGCCCCCCCCTATTGCTCCGCCCTCCTTCCCCCCTCTATTGCTCCACCCTCCTTCCCCCCTATTGCTCCGCCCTCCTTCCCCCCTCTATTGCTCCACCCTCCTTCCCCCCTATTGCTCCGCCCTCCTTCCTCCCTCTATTGCTCCGCCCTCCTTCTCCCCTCTATTGCTCCGCCCTCCTTCCCCCCTCTATTGCTCCGTCCTCCTTCCCCCCCTCTATTGCTCCGCCCTCCTTCCCCCCTCTATTTCTCCGCCCTGCTTCCCCCTCTATTGTTCCGCCCTTCTTCCCCCCTATTGCTCCGCCCTCCTTCCCCCTATTGCTCTGCCCTCCTTCCCCCCTCTATTGCTCCGCCCTCCTTCCCCCCCCTCTATTGCTCCGCCCTCCTTCCCCCCTCTATTGCTCCGTCCTCCTTCCCCCCTCTATTGCTCCGTCCTCCTTCCCCCCTCTATTGCTCCGCCCTCCTTCCCCCCCTCTATTGCTCCGCCCTCCTTCCCCCCCTCTATTGCTCCGCCCTCCTCCCCCCCTCTATTGCTCCGGCCTCCTCCCCCCCTTCTATTGCTCCGGCATCCTTCCCCCCTCTATTGCTCCGCCCTCCTCCCCCCCCCTCTATTGCTCCGGCCTCCTTCCCCCCCCTCTATTGCCCTGTCCTCCTTCCCCCCCTCTATTGCTGCGCCCTCCTTCCCCCCTCTATTGCTCCACCCTCCTTCCCCCCTCTATTGCTCCGCCTTCCTTCCCCCCCTCTATTGCTCCGTCCTCCTTCCCCCCTCTATTGCTCCGCCCTCATTCCCCCCCTCTATTGCTCCGCCCTCATCCCCCCCTCTATTGCTCCGCCCTCCTCCCCCCTTCTATTGCTCCGGCCTCCTCCCCCCCTTCTATTGCTCCGGCCTCCTTCCCCCCTCTATTGCTCCGCCCTCCTTCCCCCCCTCTATTGCTGCGCCCTCCTTCCCCCCTCTATTGCTCCACCCTCCTTCCCCCCTCTATTGCTCCGCCTTCCTTCCCCCCCTCTATTGCTCCGTCTTCCTTCCCCCCCTCTATTGCTCCGTCCTCCTTCCCCCCTCTATTGCTCCGCCCTCATTCCCCCCTCTATTGCTCCGCCCTCCTTCCCCCCCTCTATTGCTCCGCCCTCCTTCCCCCCTCTATTGCTCCGCCCTCCTTCCCCCCCTCTATTGCTCCGCCCTCCTTCCCCCCCTCTATTGCTCCGGCCTCCTTCCCCCCTCTATTGCTCCGCCCTCTTCCTCCCCTCTATTGCTCTGCCCCCCTTAACCCCTTTATTGCTCTGTCCTCCCTTTTCCCGATTGCTCCGCCCTCCATCCCCCTCTATTGCTCCGACCTCCCTCCGCCCCTGTATTGCTCCGCCCTCCATCCCCCTCTATTGCTCCGACCTCCCTTCTCCCGATTGCTCCAACCTCCCTCCACCCCCTCTATTGCTTTGCCCCTCCTCTATTGCTCCGCCCTCCATAACCCTCTATTGCTCCCACCTCCCTTCTCCCAATTGCTCCTCCCTCTGCCCCCTCTATTGCTCCGCCCTACAACCACCCTTCCATTGCTCCGCCCTCCATCCCCCTCTATTGCTCTGCCCACCCTCCCCCCTACAGCTCTGCCTTCCCTCCTCCCCCCGACTGCTCCTTCCTCCCTACCCCCCCCCCCCCCCCCCGACTGCTTTGCCTTCCCTCCCCCCGACTAGCCTGTGCTCCTTTAAAAAGACGACCATCCATGCTCCGGTGTCCCATTATAGCATTAAGCTTGGATGTGATCCCGATATCTTGTTTTCTCATCTCAGCCCTTGTTGTTCTGTCCCAGAAATATTTCCAGTCCCGGCTCTCCCAGTTTGTTTTCACTCCTGATTTCTGCCTAGTTCTACTGCCTGTTATTTCAGACCTGCTGGACTTCTTGGATTAGACTTTCACCTCTTTATTACACCTACCAATGACCTTGGCTACCATTCTTGACCACTGGTGGGGAGGTAGAGTGGCCACCTCATCCCTTTAAACCCGAACACATATGAATTACACGGGTTCTGAGGCTAATTTAATGCAGATAAGGCACCAAGTGAGTTTAATTACCACCTTAATCAGCCACAGAACCCGTGTAAACAATATGTGTTCAGTTTTAAAGGGATGAGGTGGCAACTCTATGGAGAGGTCTTCCTGCTAAGGTCTGATAGTCCGGTGGTGTTTAGGTCCTGGGGGCACCCAAGTGCCAGCAGTGTGCCTGTATAGTGTCCTCATATGGTGGCTGTTGGAGATCAACTGCATTTCCCCTGTGGTCTTTGGACCTCAACAGAGACCCAACCCTTAGACTGCACCGATAACACACTGACCACATAGCAAAATGATGACAGAAGATGGGTGGGGGAACTATCAGTGTTTCTTGGAAAAATTACATTTCTCATATGACAATAAGACCACAGAGATACCGGTCCCCCCAGATCCAAAAAAAAGAGCAATCACCAAGCAGTACAGACCAAGTACAGAGCCAGGCAATGCTGAGAGTAACATTAACCCTCATAATAACCCCACCCCCCCATATATCCTCATCCTAATATTCTACAACCAGTACAGTCCATATAATTCTCTTTATCTACAGAGGAACCTGCATGACCACATGAATGAGGATGGAGGAGGACCAGAGTCACATGACTGAGAGGATCCTAAACCTCACCCTGGAGATCATCTACCTGCTGACCGGAGAGGTGAGGAGGATTCTGGGAGGTCACATGACATCACTTTTATCTCTATTAATAAAACACAGACCTGACCGGAGAGGTGAGGAGGATTCTGGGAGGTCACATGACATCACTCTTATCTCTATTAATAAAACACAGACCTGACCGGAGAGGTGAGGAGGATTCTGGGAGGTCACATGACATCACTCTTATCTCTATTAATAAAACACAGACCTGACAGGGGAGGTGAGGAGGATTCTGGGAGGTCACATGACATCACTCTTATCTCTATTAATAAAACACAGACCTGACCAGAGAGGTGAGGAGGATTCTGGAAGGTCACATGACATCACTCTTATCTCTATTAATAAAACACAGACCTGACCAGAGAGGTGAGGAGGATTCTGGGAGGTCACATGACATCACTCTTATCTCTATTAATAAAACACAGACCTGACCGGAGAGGTGAGGAGGATTCTGGGAGGTCACATGACATCACTCTTCTCTCTATTAATAAAACACAGACCTGACCGGAGAGGTGAGGAGGATTCTGGGAGGTCACATGACACCACTCTTATCTCTATTAATAAAACACAGACCTGACCAGAGAGGTGAGGAGGATTCTGGGAGGTCACATGACATCACTCTTATCTCTATTAATAAAACACAGACCTGACCGGAGAGGTGAGGAGGATTCTGGGAGGTCACATGACATCACTCTTCTCTCTATTAATAAAACACAGACCTGACCGGAGAGGTGAGGAGGATTCTGGGAGGTCACATGACATCACTCTTATCTCTATTAATAAAACACAGACCTGACCGGAGAGGTGAGGAGGATTCTGGGAGGTCACATGACATCACTCCTATCTCTATTAATAAAACACAGACCTGACCGGAGAGGTGAGGAGGATTCTGGGAGGTCACATGACATCACTCTTATCTCTATTAATAAAACACAGACCTGACAGGGGAGGTGAGGAGGATTCTGGGAGGTCACATGACATCACTCTTATCTCTATTAATAAAACACAGACCTGACCAGAGAGGTGAGGAGGATTCTGGAAGGTCACATGACATCACTCTTATCTCTATTAATAAAACACAGACCTGACCAGAGAGGTGAGGAGGATTCTGGGAGGTCACATGACATCACTCTTATCTCTATTAATAAAACACAGACCTGACCGGAGAGGTGAGGAGGATTCTGGGAGGTCACATGACATCACTCTTCTCTCTATTAATAAAACACAGACCTGACCGGAGAGGTGAGGAGGATTCTGGGAGGTCACATGACACCACTCTTATCTCTATTAATAAAACACAGACCTGACCAGAGAGGTGAGGAGGATTCTGGGAGGTCACATGACATCACTCTTATCTCTATTAATAAAACACAGACCTGACCGGAGAGGTGAGGAGGATTCTGGGAGGTCACATGACATCACTCTTCTCTCTATTAATAAAACACAGACCTGACCGGAGAGGTGAGGAGGATTCTGGGAGGTCACATGACATCACTCTTATCTCTATTAATAAAACACAGACCTGACCGGAGAGGTGAGGAGGATTCTGGGAGGTCACATGACATCACTCTTATCTCTATTGCTGTTGGTGTTTCAATACAGAGTTTGCCTCCTGTGAAGTTTGGTGACCGTGTGACCATCACAGTGACTCCACCTCACTCACTGACTCCTGAGAGACACAACATGCAGAAAATTTTAGAAATCGCCAAGAAGATGATTGAGCTGCTGATGGGAGAAATGAATGGGGCTGGGAATTCTGGAACCGTGTCTACTAAGGAGGAGTGGGAGTATTTAGAAGGACACAAGGATCTCTACAAGGAGGTCATGATGGACAATCAGCCGCCCCTCACATCACCGGGTAAGAGGAGACTTTATTGTAAAGGAGAGAGCAGTACGGAGGCTCCACCTAGATCCCCCATCATCTGATAAACACATAGAAACAATGTATTCAGTCAGTGTGTGTGTTTCCTACAGATGGATCCAGTAATGGGAACCCACCAGAGAGATGTCCTCATCCTCTGTATTCCCGGGATTCCACACAGAGAGGTCACACCATCCCTCACCATCATCAGGTAGATGATTGACAATTATTGGTAGTTATGATTTTTAACAAAAACGTATTTGCTATAATTGAATGTTTCATTATATATATTCAGAGCGGAAACATCGAAGACTATAAAATTGTTATTAAAGAAGAGTATAAAGAGGAGGATGAGGAGTACGGAGTGATGGAGGAGTTTTCGGGAGGACACAAAGACTTGATGGAGTCACCCAATACCAGGAATGCACCAGAGAGATCTCCACCTCTTCAGGATTCCACACAGGAAGGTCACACCATCCCTCACCATCATCAGGTAGGTGGAGTTGAGGGTCGGGAACATAAAGTGATTGAACACTCTGACATGTGGAGACGATGTTTGGTCTCTACAAGATGATATTTTCTATGTGATCTCACATCATAAATACTTCTATGTTACAAATGTTATTTTCTGCCATTCTGTTGGTTTAGGGTGAAGATCTGATGAACATGAAAGTTGAGGGTGAAGTAGAAGAGACGTATGTGAGGGATGATGAGCAATATACGGAGGAGGCTGGAATGATGAGGACATTCATAGAGGAGGACACTCCTACAGAGATGAAAACAGGTGAGCCATAACATATTCTTCTCTTATCTCTGCTCTGTTACTGCTCACTGGTCCAGAGATGAGCTCTGCGCTCTTTCCTGTCCTTCAGCGAAGAGAAAGCACCATTGCACTTCTGCTTGCACAGCACCACATGGAACTGGTCGGTTGCCCCTGTCCTCCTATAGTGATCCAGTCACTGCCAGTTGTCTGACCCTCATCACCAGCTGTCTTAGTTTGTGAATACCTGAGGCCTCACATGGCGCTTTGGGCCTGGTTGCATTACTGCTGCGCAGTGCACCATGTCCTTCCAGTCTCGCTGCTATGGGTGACCCCCTGCCCTGCCTATTGGCTTCTAATGGTTTAGGGGTGATAATTATTAGGTATCCTCGGGTGGAGCCGGCACCTGTGATCTGAAATATGTTGCCCCTGTTATTAGAGGGTTTGCAGCATTGGAGTCCTCTGCCCTGCCCTTAGGGACCTCCATATCCACCCAGGACCATAGGCGTAACTAGAACCTGCTGGGTCCCGGTGCAAGAAACCATTAAGGGCCCCTTTGGCCCCCAGCAGAGGCCCATCGATCCGACCCTGGGGTCCTTCTCACTGATCCCGGGGGTCTTTACTTCCGTCGCAGGGTCCTTTCACATGTTCTGCAGTGAGCCCCCATTCCTGCCGTCTTGGGACCTGCCACGGTGGCGGAACGCCAGGGCCCGGTTGGAGGTGTGATCTTTGCGACCCTGGTAGTTCTGTCACTGCTCAGAAATTTTGTCCATGTGTGCTCCACTCTTCACGCACCTTGACTGCAGAAGCTCTCAGTGTTCTCCAGTCTATCTGTGACCCGGCAGACCATCTCCGAGTCCCAGTAGTCTACTTCTGAGGAGACCCTTTTTTTTGAGTCACTGCAGTCTGCTGCCATCGCCCCAGAATCTCAAGGAATTGTGTTGGACTTTAGTGATGCTTTTCGTTCTAGCCGGCATTGGAAGATCAGCCTGCTGTCTCCAGTCTTGGGTCTTCTGGACTAGACTTTGTTGCTTCTGCAAAGTCCTTCCCCTTACACCTGATATTTAAGTTATTCCTCTATCAAGACTAGAAGCACCCTGAAGGGTCCTGCCTGAGAGCACGTTCCAGATGTTCCCTTTGCAGAGTGTCTTTCTTACCCCTAACTAAGGTTGTCCTGATACTAGTATCGGCATCGGTTCCGATGCCGAGTATTTGCAGGAGTACTTGTACTCGTGCAAATGTTCCAGATGCTTCACCCGATACCTGGACACTCAGGAAAATGTTGCATTTAATTTGGAAACCAAGGTCCCAGAGTCTGGAGGAAGAGTGGAGAGGCACAGAATGCAAGTTGCATGAGATCCAGTGTGATGTTTCCACAGTCAGTGATGATTTGGGGAGCCGTGTCATCTGCTGGTGTGGGTCCACTGGGTTGTATCAAGTCCAAAGTCAGCTCAGCCCTCTAGGAGGAAATTCTAGAGCACTTCATGCTTCCCTCTGCTGACCAGCTTTATGGAGATGCTGACTTAATTTTCCAGCAGGACTTGGCACCTGCCCACACTGCCAAAACGACCAATACCTGGTCACATGATCATGGTATCACTGTGCTTGATTGGCCAGCAAACCCACCTGACCTAAACCCCATAGAGAATCTGTGGGGTATTGTCAAGAGCAAGATGAGAGACACCAGACCCAACAATGCAGATGTGCTAAAGACCTCTATCAAAGCCACCTGGGCTTCCATAACACCTCAACAGTGCCACAGACCCTCATCTGTCAGTCGGTGTCGGAGTGGATTAGTTCCTTCTTAAAGGATCTCTCCTCAGTTGTGGATAGCCATCCGTTTCAGAGAGAGGGTGGAGCATATGTTTGGAGCCTCATGCTTCAGTTGAGATTGCGACAAAAACGGCAGGCTAGATCCCACCAATATGTTACCATGACACGCTCAGCCTCATCCCACACAAGACTTTACAGCACGCTGGACCATAATCAAAGTTCCTGCAAACTGAGAGTGATCACCACTTCAGATAATGTCACAGTCACCCCGTTACATACCAAAACAGCTGCCAACTCCATGTTCTAACGGGAGCACAAACCTTGCACAATTGTTGTAACAGGTCTGACCGTTAGGAAGTGTCTGTAATACCCGCTGCCACGCAGACAGGGACATTTCAGAGATTTACAGCACAATAGAGTTCTTCAAAGAGACAGTATTTCTATAAGTTCTGGATTAGAGCATTTAGAGATAGGCTTAACAATTGTTAAATATTGTTTAATAAGAGAAATGTAAAAAATAAATGTTTACAGAGAAGGATAATACAAAAGAAAAGCACACAAGTGAGGTGAATGAAGAATCCCCCTCTCACCAGGACATACAACATTGTGTTCCAGAGTGAGAAGAGACCTTCCTGTCTCACACCAGCAACGGGCTGAGCAGCCGTGCTTGGGCCACCACTTCGTAGGGTATATAAGAAGTGGCGACCCAACACGGTGCCCCAAATGATACAATCTCTGATGAAACGCGTCGGGCGGGACTACTTGCTAACTTCATTACGTTCTCCGGAAGTGGAGCTGAGCCTGTCGGAATTGCTTTTTGCTTTTTTTTTTTTTTTTTACTAGGCGGTGACGTTATACATATAGGTGCATTGTATGTGTTAGTGTAAAAACCTGATGGGCAATTTTATTTATTTGCAGCCCTGGGTCTCCCAGTTCTTCCTTAACATGTACTGACAAGGTGGAGGTTGATGGAGGATACATGTGGGGAATTCCGCTTCTTCTTAGCAGTGGATCTTGCCAAGGAGAGTCCAGCTAAATCCCTACCTTGTATATCTTTAGCCACCCCATCTGCAGGCAAGATGTTCATCCCTTCTCCTGCGTGAAGGGAAAGCAGTGCGGTGAAGGAACTCCCCCCCCCACAGGTGGCCTTCCCATTACCTATTCTTTCTCTTCTTTCTTCAGTCCTCCTCAGCAGTTATGGGTTTGGTTCCTAAACAGGCTTGTGGTCCTGTCTCTGTGAATCATGTAGTCCTTAAAGCTTTCTTCTGGTAACTAGGGTAGTCTCTGCCTCTTGTCCCTGGGCAGTGCCACTCGCTTACATACTGTACCTCCATCCCTGGGACAAGGAAAGATGTCATATCTGACTAAACACATCGGACAGTACTACTTGCTGACGTCATTATGTTCTCCGGACGTGGAGCTGAGCCGGTCCAGATTGCTTTTTTAATTTTTTACTAGGCAGTGACGTTCCTTGTACATGTAGGTGCATTGTATGTGTTAAATAAAATTCCCCTTCAGGTTTTAACACTATTTGCAGCCCTGGGTCTCCCGATTCTTCCTTAACGTGTACGAATAAGGTGGAAGTTGATGGAGGATACATGTGGGAAATTCTGCTTCTTTTTAGCAGTGGATCTTGCCAAGGAGCGTCCAGCTAAATCCCTACCTTGTATATCTTTATTCCCCCCCCACCATCTGCAAGCAAGGTGTTCATCCCTTCTCCTGTATGAAGGCAAAGAAGTGTGGTGGAGTAACCCCCCCACAGGTGGCCTTCCCATTTCCTATTCTTTCCCTTCTCTCTTCAGCCCCCCTCTCAGCAGTAATGGGTTTGGTTCCTAAGCAGGCTTGTGGTCTTGTCTCTGTGGATCAGGTAGTCCTTAAAGCCTTCTGGGGACTAGGGTAGTCTCTGCCTCTTGTCCCTGGGCAATGTCACTCGCTTATATACTGTACCTCCATCTCTGGGACAGGGAAAGACGTCATATCTGACGAAACGCATCAGGCGGTACTACTTGCTAACATCATTACGTTCTCCGGAAGAGGAGCTGAGCCGGTCCGGTTTGCTTTCTTTTTTGTTGTTGCTAGGCAGTGACGTTCCTTGTACATGTAGGTGCATTGTATGTGTTAAATAAAATTTGTCCATCGGGTTTTAACACTATTTGCAGCCCTGCAGTCTCCCGTTTCTTCCTTAACGTGTACTGACAAGGTAGAGGTTGATGGAGGATAAATGGATGTGCGGAATTCCGCTTCTTGTTAGCAGTGGATCTTGCCAAGGAGTGTCCAGCTAAATCCTTGCCGTGTATATTTTTAGCCCCCCCCCCCACCATCTGCCAGCAAGGTGTTCATCCCTTCTCCTGTATGAAGGGAAAGAAGTGCAGTGGAGTAACCCCCCCCCCACAGGTGGCCTTCCCATTTTCTATTCTTTCCCTTCTCTCTTCAGCCCCCCTCTCAGCAGTCATGGGTTTGGTTCCTAAGCAGGCTTGTGGTCTTGTCTCTGTGGATCAGGTAGTCCTTAAGGCCTTCTTCAGGTGTATAGGGTAGTCTCTGCCTCATGTACCTGGGCAATGCCACTAGCTTACATGCTATACCTCCATCCCTTGGATAGGGATCCCTCTGAACGCAGTTCCTTATACTTCCTGTAGGTGGGTGTATAACCCAAAGGTTCCTGAATCCCTGTGTCCCTCAAGGGACACACCATCCTCTAATGCTCTTCTCTGTTTATCTCTAGATTGTAAAATTAAACAAGAGGACCTCACAGAAGATTTTGGTGGACTTCACGGTGCGGATAGACCATTGAATCCCTCTGACTCCGAGGAACATCGTACCGGTGTTGGAATTCAGGGGGAGAAGACGTTTTCCGATCCCGAATGCGTGGAAAGTTTTACCTTCGAACCAAGTCTCTACATGAAACAGAGATCTCACTCGGCGGAGAAGCCGCACGCCTGCCCCGACTGCGGGAAATGTTTTTCAACGAGATCACTAGTGGTCAGACATCAAAGATCTCACACGGGGGAGAAGCCGTATTCCTGCTCTCAGTGCGGCAAATCTTATTCGCAAACATCTCAACTTGTCAGACATCAGAGGTCTCACACGGGGGAGAAGCCATATTCTTGCCCTGAGTGCGGGAAATGTTACCCAGTAAAATATGAACTAGTTGCACATCTAAGATCACACACGGGGGAGAGGCCATTTTCCTGCCCTCAGTGCGGGAAATGTTACCCACGAAAAGCCCAACTAGTCAGACATCAAGTATCTCACTCGGGTGAAATGCCGCATTCCTGTTCCGAGTGCGGGAAATGTTTCATAAGCGAGTCCCACCTCTACAGACACCAGAGGACCCACTCGGGCGAAAAGCCGCATTCCTGCGCAGATTGCGGGAAAAGCTTTTTGGAGAAGTCCCATCTTTACAGACATCAGAGAACTCACACGGGCGAGAAGCCGTATTCCTGCGCCGAGTGCGGGAAATGTTACGCCCGAAAATCGCAACTGGTCAAGCATAAGATGTCCCACACCGGCGAGAAGCCGTACTCCTGTTCCGAGTGCGGGAAACTGTTTTTGAGCGAGTCCAATCTCAACGCTCACCAGCAAACTCACACGGGGGAGAAGCTGCATTCCTGCTCCGACTGCGGCAAATCTTTTTCAGAGAAGTCCCACCTTTACAGGCATCAGATAACTCACACGGGCGAGACGCCGCATTCCTGCCCCGAGTGCGGGAAAGGTTTTTCGCAGAAGTCGCAGCTTTACAGGCATCAGATAACCCACACCCGCAAGAGGCCGTATTCCTGCTCTGAGTGCGGGAAATGTTTTTCGCAGAAGGCCTCTCTTATCAAGCACCAGGGGGTCCACACCACCCAAGGCGGATCGGGGTCTCAAGTTGGGGAAATGTCTTCTACATGAGTTGTGTTTTGCCGCACATCGGAGATCTCATGCTGGAAAGAAGCACACCTTGATATACACCTCAGAAAATACGTGGTTAAAAGATATCGGACATAAACCCCTGTCTGGCTTTCCCTGCTGTGTATTCTGATCTCCCCTGCCCTTCAGGTGAAGCTTTTACCCCTTTTGCTGCCAGAGACGTTTTTTGCGTTTTATGCACACGTTTAACCACTTCCATACAGAGCCAATTGTACCATTCCTCTCCTACATGTAAAAAAAAAATATACATATGTATATATACACAATATCTCACAAAAGTAAGTCCACCCCTCACATTTTTGTAAATATTTTCTTCTATCTTTTCATGTGACAACACTGAAGAAATGACACTTGTCTACAATGTAAAGTAGTGAGTGTACAGCTTGTATAACAGTGTAAATTTGCTGTCCCCTCAAAATAACTCAACACACAGCCATTAATGTCTAAACCACTGGCAGCAAAAGTCTGTACACCCCTGAGTGAAAATGTCCAAATTGGGCCCAATTAGGCATTTTCCCTCCCCGGTGTCATGTGACTCGTTAGTGTTACAAGGTTTTAGGTGTGAATGGGGAGCAGGTGTGGTAAATTTGGTGATATCGTTCTCACTCTCTCATACTGGTCACTGGAAGTTCAACATGGCACCTCATGGCAAAGAACTCTCTGAGGATCTGAAAAAAAAGAATTGTTGCTCTACATAAAGATGGCCTAGGCTATAAGAAGATTGCCAAGACCCTGAAACTGAGCTGCAGCACGGTCGCCAAGACCATACAGCGGTATAACAGGACAGGTTCCACTCAGAACAGGCCTCGCCATGGTCCACCAAAGAAGTTGAGGTCACGTGCTCAGCGTCATATCCAGAGGTTGTCTTTGGGAAAAAAACATATGAGTGCTGCCAGCATTGCTGCAGAGGTTGAAGGGGTGGGGGGTCAGCCTGTCAGTGCTCAGACCATACACCGCACACTGCATCAAATTGGTCTGCATGGCTGTCGTCCCAGAAGGAAGCCTCTTCTAAAGATGATGCATAAGAAAGACCACAAACAGTTTGCTGAAGACAAGTAGACTAAGGACATGGATTGACAAGTGTGTCTTGCCTACAGTCAAGCATGGTGGTGGTCTGTCATGGTCTGGGGCTGCATGAGTGCTGCCGGCACTGGGGAGCTACAGATCATTGAGGGGACCATGAATGCCAACATGTACTGTGACATACTGAAGCAGAGCATGATCCCCTCCCTTCAGAGACTGGGCCGCAGGGCAGTATTCCAACATGATAACGACCCCAAACACACCTCCGAGATGACCACTGCCTTGCTAAAGAAGCTGAGGATAAAGGTGATGGACTGGCCAAGCATGTCTCCAGACCTAAACCCTATTGATCATCTGTGGGACATCCTCAAACGGAAGGTGGAGGAGCGCAAGGTCTCTAACATCCACCAGCTCTGTGATGTCATCATGGAGGAGGGGAAGAGGACTCCAGTGACAACCTGTGAAGCTCTGGTGAACTCCATGCCCAAGAGGGTTAAGGCAGTGCTGTAAAATAATGGTGGCCACACAAAATATTGACACTTTGGGCCCAATTTGGACATTTTCACTTAGGGGTGTACTCACTTTTGTTGCCAGCGGTTTAGACATTAATGGCTGTGTGTTGAGTTAGTTTGAGGGGACAGCAAATTTACACTGTTATACAAGCTGTACACTCACTACTTTACATTGTAGACAAGTGTCATTTCTTCAGTGTTGTCACATGAAAAGATAAAAGAAAATATTTACAAAAATGTGAGGGGTGTACTCACTTTTGTGAGATACTGTGTATATATATATATATAATTTATTTATTTTTTTATAGCAGAGACCCTAGAGAATAAAAAGGCGGTTGTTGCAATTTTTTTATGTCACACCATACTTGCAAAGCAATTTTTCAAACGCAATGTTTTTGCAAAAAAGGTACACTTTAGCGGGACTACGACATTTCGCTGGACAAATCTGACCCCAAATTACACTTTTTGGGGACTAGTGACATTATTACATTGATCAGTGCTATAATAATGCACTGATTACTGTGTAAATGACACCGGCAGGGAAGGGGTTAACACTAGGGGGCGATCAAGGGGTTAAGTGTGTTCCCTCAGCGTGTTCTAATTGTAGGGGGGGGTGGGCTTACTGAAACATGACCGAGATCACTGCTCCCGTTCACTGGGAGCAGTAGATCCCTGTCATGTCACTAGGCAGAACGGGGAAATGCCTTGTTTACATAGGCACTTCCCTGTTTTGCCTCTCCTCGCCGCGATCGCGGGTCTGCTGGCGGACATCGAGTCCACGGGGCACGCTCCCACGGCGGGCACGTGCGCCCACTTTCCTGCTTTTACGGACTGAGGTACAGGTACGTCAGTTTGCGCAGGAGAGCCATTCTGCCGACGTATATCGGCGTGAGGTGGTCGGCAAGTGGTAAACTATAAAAGATGAGGTTGCATCGAGTAAGTAGATACCCAACATATCAAACCTTCAATTTGCGTGCAGCCGTGAAATGGCGACAAACTCCTGCACCCTGTATTTTCCATAGCAACACTTCAAAAGCCCACTATAGGGCATCAGTTTAGCATTTGGAAGGCTCTCTGGTGGTGGATACCCAACATGTCAAGTCCTAAATTTTGCACCGAGTAGATGGATAACCAACATGTCAAGCCCTAAAATTTCTACAGAGTAAATAAATACCCAACATGTCAAGTCTTCAATTTTGCACCGAGTAAATACAGTA
Organism: Lithobates septentrionalis; assembly: GCA_037952835.1. Taxonomy (NCBI): domain Eukaryota; kingdom Metazoa; phylum Chordata; class Amphibia; order Anura; family Ranidae; genus Lithobates; species Lithobates septentrionalis. Next base: position 710,415 of record JBBDGP010002589.1, on the reverse strand, counting down.
GATACCCAACAGGCCGAGCCCTAAATTTTCGGACCTGACCGCGAAAGGGGTAAAGAAAAAAAGATCTGATGAGAGAGGAGCTAGATATTGCTTGTGAATATAGAGCAGGGGAGATCAGACTACATGGGAACCGTGATTATTCAGCGCTATAGGTCCTACCCAGGCAGCTTAATTATCTCGGAGAGAGCCACCTGGTGGCTGAAAATGGTAAATATGACATTTACCTTTTTACTTGATAAAAAATAATGCAAATATATGAACAATGTTTTCCTATGAAAGAAATCGTGATATTATCCATATATTTCAAATCATTTTATTGTTTGTAACTTGATTGATAAGTCTGCCTTCAGATTTGTCTTATTAAATGTGCTTGTTTTATTATTTTAGTTCTGTATTTGTGTCTCTGTGTTTTTGTTTTACCAGTATGTAGTTATGTTCCTTCATAAATCTCAGAACGTCTGTAGTATACAGCAATATTTCATCAGTTCGTAGACCTGTATATCATTCCACCCATAATTCCTCCTCTGCATCACAACCTCCAACCACAAGATCATCTTCAAAATGAAAAGGTTTCTAAACCAGGGTTCCATGGAACGCCAGGGTTCCTCCAAAGGTTGCTAGATGTTCCTTGAGCAATGAGCTATTTCTGCCTTTCCAATAAGTTCCCACTGACACCATTGGTCTATTTAGCTATCTGTAAGGAGATAATTCTTCCCAATGACCACAAGTGTAAAGAATGTTCTTCCTCAACTAGGGCTCCATGGAATCCTAAGGTCCCTCCGGAGTAGGATTTCTCAATCAGGGTTCCATGGAGCCCTAGGATTCCTCCAGAGGTTGCTAGGGGTTCCTTGACCAATATCTGCCTCTCCTATAAGTTCCATGGAATCCTAGGGTTCCTCCAGAGTAGGGTTTCTCAACCAGGGTTCATCCAGAGGTTTCTAGGGGTTCCTTGAGCAATTTCTGCCTCATATAAGTTTCATGGAATCCTAGGGTTTCACCAGAGTAGGGTTTCTCAACCAGGGTTCATCCAGAGGTTGCTAAGGGGTTCCTTGAGCAGTTTCTGCCTCTCGTATAAGTTCCATGGAATCCTAGGGTTCCACCAGAGTAGGGTTTCTCAACCAGGGTTCATCCAGAGGTTGCTAAGGGGTTCCTTGAGCAGTTTCTGCCTCTCGTATAAGTTCCATGGAATCCTAGGGTTCCACCAGAGTAGGCTTTCTCAACCAGTTTTCATCCAGAGGTTGCTAAGGGGTTCCTTGAGCAGTTTCTGCCTCTCGTATAAGTTTCATGGAATCCTAGGGTTCCACCAGAGTAGGCTTTCTCAACCAGGGTTCATCCAGAGGTTGCTAAGGGGTTCCTTGAGCAGTTTTTGCCTCTCGTATAAGTTCCATGGAATCCTAGGGTTCCACCAGAGTAGGGTTTCTCAACCAGGGTTCATCCAGAGGTCGCTAAGGGGTTCCTTGAGCAGTTTCTGCCTCTCGTATAAGTTCCATGGAATCCTAGGGTTCCACCAGAGTAGGGTTTCTCAACTAAGGTTCATCCAGAGGTTGCTAAGGGGTTCCTTGAGCAATTTCTGCCTCTCAAATAAGTTCCACTAACACCATTGATCTTTTTAGCTATCTGGGGAGAATTACCCCCTCTTACAATCTCCACAAGTGTAAGGAACATTCTTCCTCAACCAGGTTCCATGGAACCTGGAGGTTCCCCCAAAGTAGGGTTTCTCACTCAGGGTTCCATAGAAGCCTAGGATTCCTCCATAGGTTCCTTGAGCAATGAGCAATTTCTGCCTCCCACTGACACCATTGGTCTTTTCAGCTATCTGTAAGGAGGTAATTCTTCCAATGATCACAAGTGTGAGGGGCATTCTTCCCACTGACCATCACACTAATGTATCATTAATCGTAGATAAAGTCATTTTTAGCAGAGGTTTCCTGAGACTGGAAAGCAATTTCAAGGTTTGTTCTGTATTGTGTACTTGCAATATTTCAACCAGTTAAAGGCCTTGGATGGACAAGGTATGCCTTTGAATACTCCACCGGAGTTCTTTTACAAACGACTTTTCTGCCACTGTAATCAACTCATTAAAAAGAGGGATATAAAGTCACCTTCTAAGAAGGTTGTACCAACTTATAAAGTATAGTAGTGGTCTCAAAACGAAGGCCCTTTGCTTGCCTGTATCCTGGGGCACTGCTCCCTACCACTAATACAAGGCTCTGCTACTACTTCTGATATCAGGCACTATTCCGCCCACTGACAACAACGTGACACTTTTTCTTCCACTGACACCAATGATGGGACACTATTCCTCCCACTGACACCAACAATGGGACACTATTCCTTCTACTGACACCAACAATGGGACACTATTCCTTCTACTGACACCAACGATGGGGCACCATTCACTTCACTGATACCAAAGATGGGGCACCATTTTTTCCACTGATACCAAAGATGGGACACTATCCCTTCCACTCACACACATTCATAAGGTTGCTGGATACTCGTTCCAGGGTGAAGTAGGATATTACTGTCTCCATGCAGAGAGTGGGTGGTCACACTCAATGCTCATTGGGGTTTTCCGCAAATTTCTAGGCTGCGGTCATGTCCGGTGAACAATGGGAAATAGGATGAGGCCCCACAATGGATCCAATGTGTAGTTAGCAGAGGTGCTCAAGTGGTTTCTTCAGTTAGACCGGTGTTTATTGATCAAAAAACGGGTTAAAATACGCCGTTGGTGCACTTAATTGATGCAACTTCATCAGAAAAGGGTCTACAGTACACTTTAATAGGCAGGATCTATGGGCATAGCTTTAGAAAGGACCAATTTACTGTCCTTGTGTCCAGTGGGGGTATAAAATGGCCTAGGCCCAACATCATTGAGAATAAACATGGCCTCAGGGTTGGTGGTCAGCAGGAGGAGGAATCGTGCCCCATCATTGGTATTAGTGAGAGGAATAGTGCTTCATCATGGGTGTCAGTGGGAGGAATAGTGCCCCATCATTGGTGTCAGTGGGAGGAATAGTGCCCCATCATTGTAATCAGTGAGAGGAATAGTGCCCCACTGTTGGTGTCGGTGGGAGGAATAGTGCCTCATAACATTGGGAGGAATAGTACCCCAAGGGCCGGATAAAGGGTAGCAAAGGGCCGCATTTTGGAGACCACTGGTCTAGAGCATGTCGTGGTGTCTTTGCTGACCAAACATTGGTTCAATTTTGGGTCCTCAACGCCTTTATCAAAAGTTATATAAGGTTTGTACTCACAATCCTTTATCGGTGTGTCTCCATTGAGGCCGAGACCAAGCATCAACCGAATCCCATGTTGACGATTCACTAAACGCTTTAGTTAATCATCTCCTACAATGCCTATTATACCTCTTTTGGGTTGCCTCTATGCCGACCAAGTTATGAAGGAAAAGTGTGGATATGTCACCTTTTGGTTTGTGACAATCACGGATATGCAGGTTAAGAAGCTTTTCCACATGGTGAGGTCATGGATGAGCAGAGCATAGACTGTATCTCCACCTGAGACTCACAGGACTATGGTGATGAACCTTCTAAAGCTTTTACTTCCGTGAGAAGCACATATCCCCACAGGTTTCTTCATACACGGATGAGGTCATGCGTAGCAGAACATGAGCTTCTTCTCTACATGGGACTGACTGGTCTATGACAATTCTTCAGCTTCTTCTCTTCAATTGATTATTGGTGGGCAACTCCAAAAGACATCAGAACATTTAAGGGGCAAATATAATGAGGAGGAAATTGCTAAATAAATTAAACTGCCTTTCAGAGCTTGTAAGGGAGTGCTGAATCAAACTGGAAAGGCTTCCTCTATCATAGAAAAATTAGGCTTTGAGGAAGTTTACAGCAGTCCTGAAGCATGCCAAAACTTTCCTAAATCGGGATTAAATATACAGGATGCACTCCCAGTATAATCTGTATTCATTACTCCCAAACTGGAGATAGAGACTGTAGACATGATACAAGAAATGGTCAGAGACTGCAGATATGATACAAGAGCTGTTCAGAGTCTGCAGACATACTACAGGAGATGGTCAGAGACTGAAGACATGGTACAGGGGACTGTCAGAGACAGCAAACATGATACAAAAGATGGTAAGAGACTATGGACATGATACAAGAGACGGTCAGAGATTGCAGACATGATACAAGAGACGGTCAGAGACTGGACATGATACAAGAGATGGTCAGAGACTGTGGACATGATACAAGAGAAGGTCAGAGACTGTGGACATGATACAAGAGAAGGTTAGAGACTGTGGACATGATACAAGAGAAGGTCAGAGACTGTGGACATGATACAAGAAAAGGTTAGAGACTGTGGACATGATACAAGAGATGGTCAGAGACTGTGGACATGATACAAGAGAAGGTTAGAGACTGTGGACATGATACAAGAGAAGGTCAGAGGCTGCGGACATGATACAAGAGATGGTCAGAGACTGTGGACATGATACAAGAGATGGTCAGAGACTGTGGACATGATACAAGAGATGGTTAGAGACTGTGGACATGATAAAAGACATTGTCAGGACTGGGGACAGGCTGCAGGAGATGGTCAGAGACTGTGACCACGCTGTAGGGGTTGTTGGAGACTGAGAATATCCTTCAGGAGACAGTTGTAGACTGGAGACATATTACATGAGACTGCTAGAAATCACTGCTATAACAGGGCAATAGGAACAGATATGTGTCTGCATGGACCATGAGAGCCTTACAGAAAGTGTCAAAAGGCCTCAGGTTGGGCACCAAGGGTGTGGAACTTGTGAGTCCAGGGAACCTGTGCACCCGTTAAAGCTGATTTACAACTTTTATTGAAGTTTAAATAGTTCATTTGAGCTGAGCTGGTCCAAACAAACTGTTTACTGTTTACCTCAGCTACATACAGTATAGAGCGGTGTGTTACAACAGTAAAATGGAGACTTCCTGTCCCAGACCAGAAAAAAAAGGAATGGGGATGGACCTTTCATTCAGTATAGGGTCAGGAATGGAGATGGACCTTTTGATATGGTTTATGGTCAGGAATAGGAATGAACGTTTTGATACGGTTCATGGTCTGGAATGGGGATGGACCTTTTATACAGTATGTGGTCTGGAATGGGGATGGACCTTTTATACAGTATGTGGTCATGAATGGGGATGAATCTATCACATGGTCCATGGTCAGTTATGGGGATGGACCTTTCAGTATAGTGCATGGTCAGGAATGGAGTTGGACCTTTCATATACTGCTTGGAAAGAAATGGTGATGGACCTTTCGTACTGTGTGTGGTCAGAAACGGAGACAGACCTTTCACATGTTGCGTAGTCCATGATGAAGATGGACCTTTCATAGAGTGAGTGGTCAGGAATGGGGATGGACCTCCCATACAGAGCATGGTCAGGAAGGGGGCTGGACCTTTTATACAGTGCATGGTCAGGAATGAAGTTGGACCCCTTATATAGTGCGTGGTCAGGAATGAAGTTGGACCTTTCATATAAGAAGTAGCGATAAACCTTTTTGTGCTGTGTGTGGTCAGGAATGGAGACAGACCTTTGGCATGGTGCGTGGCTAGGGTTGCCACCTCATCCCTTTAAATTCGGACACATATTATTTACACAGGTTCTGGGGCTGATTAAGGTGGTAATTAAATTCACTTGGTGCCTTATCTGCATTAAATTAGCCTTAGAACCTGTGTAATTAATAAGTGTTCGGTTTTAAAGGGATGAGATGGCAACCCTATGCGTGGCCCATGATGGGGATAGACCTTTTATACAGTGTGTGGTCAGGAATGGGGATGGACCTTTCATATGTGCCTGGTCAGGAATGGGGATGGACCTTTCATACAGTGCATGGTCAGGAATGCAGTTGGACCTTTTATACAGTGCGCGATCAGGAATGGAGTTGGACCTTTCATATTGTGCTTGGTGGGAAATAGCGATGGACCTTTTGTACTGCGCGTGGTCAGGAATGTAGACAGACCTTTCGCATGGTGCATGATCTGTGATGGGGATGGACCTTTTATACAGTGTGTGGTCAGGAATGGGGATGGACCTTTTATACAGTGTGTGGTCAGGAATGGGGATGGACCTTTTATACAGTGTGTGGTCAGGAATGGGGATGGACCTTTTATACAGTGTGTGGTCAGGAATGGGGATGGACCTTTTATACAGTGTGTGGTCAGGAATGGGGATGGACCTTTTATACAGTGTGTGGTCAGGAATGGGGATGGACCTTTTATACAGTGTGTGGTCTGGTATGGGGATGGACCTTTTATACAGTGTGTGGTCAGGAATGGGGATGGACCTTTTATACAGTGTGTGGTCAGGAATGGGGATGGACCTTTTATACAGTGTGTGGTCTGGTATGGGGATGGACCTTTTATACAGTGTGTGGTCAGGAATGGGGATGGACCTTTTATACAGTGTGTGGTCTGGTACAGTAGGTGACCGCGATATTGTGTCAATCTCGCCGCATTTCTCGGCGAGATTTGACACCTGCGAGCCCCGCCGCAGGAGCCAGCGCCGAGATGGCTCACTCATCGGGAAAGGAAAACTTTGTTTTCCTTCCGCGATGAGTGACAAGCAGTGCTGACAGCTGTTTGGCATGAATCCTGAGGCGGGAACACCGTGCCGAATTTTAAATGAAAAAAAACGGCGTGGGTTCCCCCCCAGGGGCATACCAGGCCCTTAGGTCTGGCATGGAATGTAAGGGGAACCCCCTACGCCGAAAAAACGGCGTGGGCCCCCCCCCCAATCCATACCAGACCCTTATCCGAGCATGCAGCCCGGCCGGCCAGGAAGGGGGGGTGGGGACGAGCGAGCCCCCCCCTCCTGAGCCGTACCAGGCCGCATGCCCTCAACATGGGGGGTGGGTGCCTTGGGGGAAGGGGGGCGCCCTGCGGGGGCCCCCCCACACCAAAGCACCTTGTCCCCATGTTGAGGACAAGGGCCTCTTCCCGACAACCCTGGCCGTTGGTTGTCGGGGTCTGCGGGCGGGGGGCTTATCGGAATCCGGGAGCCCCCTTTAATAAGGGCGCCCCCAGATCCCGGCCCCCCACCGTGTGTGAATGAGTATGGGGTACATGGTACCCCTACCCATTCACCTGGGGAAAAGTGTCAATATAAAAAAAACACAGTACACAGGTTTTAAGAGTCATTTATTAGTCAGCTCCGGGATCTTCTTCCGACTTCTCCCGGTGTTCGGCCTCTTCTCCCGGGCCCCGCCGCTATCTTCTTCCAGCTCTATTGCCAGCGAGGGGCCCGGTCTGCTGCCGCTGTCTTGCCGCCGCTGTCTCGCCGCCGCTGTCTTGCCTCTTCTTCTCTTCTTCCCCGATGTTGACACGACGCTCTCTCCAGCTCGAATGCTGTGTGCGAGCTGCGGAGCCATTTATATAGGCGGTGACCCCGCCCCCTTACGACGTCATTGTCCCAGCATGCGCAGGGACTCTGGCGTCATAAGGGGGCGTGACCCCAGAGTGGCAATAGAGCTGGAAGAAGATAGCGGCGGGGCCCGGGAGAAGAGGCCGAACACCGGGAGAAGTCGGAAGGAGACCCCCCGAAGTCGGAAGAAGATCCCCCGAAGTCGGAAGAAGATCCCGGAGCTGACTAATAAATGACTCTTAAAACCTGTGTACTGTGTTTTTTTTATATTGACACTCTTCCCCAGGTGAATGGGTAGGGGTACCATGTACCCCATACTCATTCACACATGGGGGCCGAGATCTGGGGGCCCCCTTATTAACCCCGACAACCAACGGCCAGGGTTGTCGGGAAGAGGCCCTTGTCCTCATCAACATGGGGACAAGGTGCTTTGGGGTGGGGGGGGCCCCCGCAGGGCGCCCTCCTCCCCCAAGGCACCCACCCCCCCATGTTGAGGTCATGCGGCCTGGTACGGCTCAGGAGGGGGGGGCTCGCTCGTCCCCACCCCCCTTCCTGGCCGGCCGGGCTGCATGCTCGGATAAGGGTCTGGTATGGATTTGGGGGGGACCCCCACGCCGTTTTTTCGGCGTAGGGGGTTCCCCTTACAATCCATGCCAGACCTAAGGGCCTGGTATGCCTCTGGGGGGGAACCCATGCCGGTTTTTTCATTTAAAATTCGGCGCGGTGTTCCTGCCTCAGGATTCATGCCAGACAGCTGTCAGCACTGCTTGTCACTCATCGCGGAAGGAAAACAAAGTTTTCCTTTCCCGATGAGTGAGCCAGCGCGACATGCACAGTACCCTGTCGCCGAGAACCAGCGCGATGGTATCGCGCTGGAAACACAATCTCGCGGTCAGGTACTGTATGTGGATGGACCTTTTATACAGTGTGTGGTCAGGAATGGGGATGGACCTTTTATACAGAGTGTGGTCAGGAATGGGGATGGACCTTTCATATGGTGCGTGGTCACGAATAGAGTTGGACCTTTCATACTGTGCATGGTCAGGAATGGAGACAGCCCTTTCACGTGTTGTGTGGTCCATGAAGGAGATGGACCTTTCATACAGGGTCTATTCTCCACTTCAACCACTATGTCCCAGACACCCTTCAAATATACCCAGGTTTAACAGAGCTTGAAAACCTCATGGGAAGGTTTTCATAAAGGTAGATGGTTCTTTCTCATTGTGACAGGCACAATTAGAGAAATTCAACTAAAATTTGGCAACAGGAATTTGTTAATTTTGGTGGGAGTGGAGATTACCCCATTTATAAGGATATACAGTACATACACACACAGCACAAGGCCGTGTTCACACTACGAGACGTTTTTGGAGGCTGCAACTCCTCCAAGCAGGACGTCTCCAGTGATGGCAAACAGGAAGTGATGTCAGGTTCAGACAGGAAGTGATGTCAGTATAAACAGGAAGTTCCGGATGAAAGTTGAGTCGGGAGGAAGTAGAGAGGAGACATTGCTGGAACTGGCAGCAAAGGAGGTAATAAGATATTATTTTATATTTACACCCAGTAACCCCTCCCCGTCATGTTCCGTCCTCTTCCTCCATAGTCACTGTAACGTCTTTTACCTACCTCCACCCCTTCAGGGTAAGAACATTTTCCCACTTGCGGTCCTGCAACATTATCCTTATTTTGGAGATGTGCCACCTTTTTTTCTTATCAGTCTCTATACGACTTTTATACGACTTTTCTTGGGTCGAAGGATGGGGATTAAGAGAACAATTACTCCTTTGGTACATCCTCCTGAGCGCAGCCCACCTCATCAGATACTAACCTTTGTTCTCCAGAGATCTTCAGTGGATGACCCTGCCCAGAACTACACATTCTTTCTTTCCCGGAGGAGCATTTATCACCCTGCACACACATGCATTGCGACCCCCTATTCATACTATTACAGTTCGGTCACACCGAATGCGGATTTGAAATGGTGCGACTTCACTTGAAATGGCACAATTTCTAAGCCACATGTTAGTGCGACTTGGAAGACATCTGTGCGACTTCATGCACAGATGTCTATTATGGTTGCCACCTCATCCCTTTAAAACCGAACACATATGAATTACACAGGTTCTGTGACTGGTTAAGGTGGTAATTAAACTCACTTGGTGCCTTATCTGCATTAATTTAGTCTTAGAACCGGTGTAATTCATATGTGTTCGGGTTTAAAGGGATGAGGTGGCAACCTTAATGTCTATGCAAGTCGACCTGAACTTGCAAAAAGTAGTGCAAGAACTACTTTCAAAATCGGTGCGACTCCAACGGAATCGAAGGTGCACTGATTTGACCGCTTCCATTGCAGGACAATCAGGTGCAACTTGTCATGCGTTTTGAAATCAAATTGCATGACAAGTCGCACCTCGGTGTGTGACCCAGGGCTTATGTAGAGTCGTGCCAAGCAGGACCTCAAGGGAACACGATGATTACGGCTCTCCCCAATGGGGCCAGGGTATACATGTGTAGGATAAAGAGGACCCCCGCAAGGACACCTTCTGAAACAAGGCTGTGCGATTTCGGGCACGGCCACACATTGAAACTCACTGGATGAAGATAGGTATCGGACAAGGAGGAATGTGGAAAATGTGTTCTAACGCTGTTGAAGGGTGCGGGGGTATCACTGTTGGTCAGTGGGTGGTGAATTTATAAGATTGGTGCTCAGGGAGGGGTAGCATTGGTGCTTGGTGGTGGATGGAGGGGTAACAATTGCTCTCAGTGGGAGATAACAGTGATCAATGAAGAGTGATGAGTAACATTGGTGCTCAGTGAAGGGGGGGGATGATAACATTGGCGCACGGTGGGGGGGAGGGGGACATTGGTGCTCAGTAAAGCGTGGGGGGAACTTTTTTGATCAGTAGAGGGTGGGGTGAACATTGGTGCCTCGGTAAAGGGTGACATTGGTGATCAATGGAGGGTGGGAGAAACATTGATGCTTAGTAGGGGATCAACTGGTACCATTGGTGGGGTGGGGTAACAGCATAGGAGCCTTCCTGGCACCTCCTCTATCTGATGTTGACACATCCTATGATATCATATTGACCTTCAGCTGCCTTCACAGCATATATTGGAGCACAATGGTGACATCCTTTTTTTCTCCATGGTTGTGCTGAAAATAACATCAACCCTCATATTAACCCCTCATCCTAATATTGTACAACCAATACAGTCCAGATAATTTTTCGCTATCTGTCTACAGAGAAACCGGCATAGATAACATGACCACATCAATGAGGATGGAGGAGGATCCGAGTCACATGACCGAGAAGATACTAAATCTCACACTGGAGATCATCTACCTGCTGACTGGAGAGGTGAGGAGGATTCTGGGAGGTCACATGACATCACTCTTATCTCTATTAATAAAACACAGACCTGACCGGAGAGGTGAGGAGGATTCTGGGAGGTCACATGACATCACTCTTATCTCTATTAATAAAACACAGACCTGACCGGAGAGGTGAGGAGGATTCTGGGAGGTCACATGACATCACTCTTATCTCTATTAATAAAACACAGATCTGACCGGAGAGGTGAGGAGGATTCTGGGAGGTCACATGACATCACTCTTATCTCTATTAATAAAACACAGACCTGACCAGAGAGGTGAGGAGGATTCTAAGAGGTCACATGACATCACTCTTGTTCTGGTTAATAGACCATGTTCTTATTATAGACATTTAGATGATTGAAATCGGTTTATCTTTGTGGAAATATTACATGATCTTAGTGTTGTTGTTTTAATGCAGAGTTTGTCTCCCGTGAAGTCTGGTGACCACATGACCATCACAGTGCCTTCACCTCACTCCCTGGCACCTGCGAGACACAGCATGCAGAAAATTCTAGATGTCACCAAAAAGCTTATTGAGTTGCTGACAGGAGAAATTGGGGATTTTGGGACATCCAATAAGGAGGAGTGGGAATACTTAGAAGGACACAAGGATCTCCACAAGGACGTCATAAATGAGAATCAGCCGCCCCTCACATCACCGGGTAAGAGGAGACTTTATTGTAAAGGAGAGAGCAGTACGGAGGCTCCACCTAGATCCCCCCCATCATCTGATAAACACATAGAAACAATGTATTCAGTCAGTGTGTGTGTTTCCTACAGATGGATCCAGTAATGGGAACCCACCAGAGAGATGTCCCCGTCCTCTGTATTCCCGGGATTCCACACAGGAAGATCACACCATCCCTCACCATCATCAGGTAGATGAGGAACAATTGTTGGTAGTTATGATTTATACACAAATTTGTGTGCTACAATGAATGTTTTATTATCGATCTAGAGTGGAAACCACTGGGATTATAATATTGTTCTTAAAGAAGAGTATAAAGAGGAGGATGAGGAGTATGGAGTGATGGAGGAGTTTTCAGAAGGACACAAGGACATGATGGATCCACCTAGTAGCAGGAACCCACCAGAGAGATGTCCCCGTCTTCTGTCTTCCCGGAGTTCCTCACAGGAAGATCACACCATCCCTCACCATCATCAGGTAGGTGGAGTTGAGGGTCGGGAACATAAAGTGATTGAACACTCTGACATGTGGAGACGATGTTTGGACTCTACAAGATGATATTTTCTATGTGATCTCACATCATAAATACTTCTATGTTACAGATGTTATTTTCTGCCATTCTGTTGCTTTAGGGTGAAGATCTGATGAACATGAAAGTTGAGGGTGAAGTAGAAGAGACGTATGTGAGGGATGATCAGCAATATACGGAGGAGGCTGGAATGACGAGGACATTCATAGAGGAGGACACTCCTACAGAGATCAGCACAGGTGACCCATAATATATTCTTCTCTTATCTCTGCTCTGTTACTGCACACTGATTGGTCCAGAGTAGGGCGGGAGCTGAGTGATATCATCCAAAAATAGGTTAATAATGGTCACCTGTCCTGTATAGATACCTTTATTATGGTTTTAGTATTAGGTTTGTTACAGTAGCAAGGATAGGATAACACAGACTGAGCTTTACCTAGGTCCTTCTTCGAGAAGAATAGCCAAAAAGTTAAAGTTTTTTTGTGATGGCAAATAACAATAATGCCGCGCACACACGATCGGACATTCCGACAACAAAATCCATGGATTTTTTCCGACGGATGTTGGCTCAAATTTGTCTTGCATATACACGGTTGCACAAATCTTGTCAGAAATTACGAACGTCAAGAACGTGGCGACGTACGACAGGTACGACGAGCCGAGAAAAATTAAGTTCAATAGCCAGTGTGGCTCCTTCTGCTTGATTCCGAGCATGCGCGGAACTTTGTGCGTCGGAATAGTGTACACACGCTCGGAATTTCCAACAAAAGATGTTGTTGGAAAATTTGAGAACCAGCTCTCCAATTTTTGTTGTCCGAAATTCCGACAAAAAATGTCCGATGGAGCCTACACACGGTCGGAATTTCCGACAACAAGCTCCCATCGAACATTTGTTGTCGGAAATTCCGATCGTGTGTACGCGGCATAAGAGAGAGACTGAAACACTAGACATGTGCAATTCGTTTAGTTCCGAATTCGTTGTTTAACGAATTTTGACAAATTAGTTAATTCCGAAATTTTGGAATTTCCGATAAATTCAAAATTTCGGAAATTCGAAATTTCGGAAATTGGAAAATTCGGAATTTCAGAAATTCGGAATTTTGGAAATTCGGAATTTCGGAAATTGGTAAATTCAGAATTTCGGAAATTCGGAATTTTGGAAGTTTGAAAATTCGGAAATTTGAAAAATTCAGAAATTTGAAAATTCGGAAATTTGAAAATCCGAAAATAAGAATAAAAATCTGAAAATTCAAAAGAATGAAAATCCGAAAACTCAAAAATCTGAAATAACTAACTAATAAACACTATTAAATTATAGGTATTGGAAATTCCTTTCAAATTTGGCTGTTTGTGAACGTAACGAGTACGAATTTTTCCGAAGTTACGAATTATCTGCAATAACGAAGGCCGCATCTAAAAGAATGGAATGTAACAATCTAATAATAATAAATAACAATAATAATAATAATAATAAAACCTTTTTATTGTTATTATTATTTATTATTAATTTGTTCCATTCCATTTGTTTAGATGCGGCATTCGTTATTTCGGATGATTCGTAACTTCAGATAAATTTGTATCCGTTACGTTCACAAACAGCCAAATTTGAAAGGAAATTCCAGTACCTATAAGTTAGTTATTATTAGTTAGTTATTATTTCGAATTTTACAGATTTTCTTTCTTTTTTCAGATTTTCGGATTTTCGAATTTCCGAAAAAAGCAAAAAAAGCAAATGAAACGAAAACGAACACTTTTTTTTGTCAGTGCACATGTCTATGAAACACTACTCTTTCCCAGAGAAAATGCTTCTCCAAGCTCTCTCCAGTGAGAAGAATAGTTTGGAAGAACCCACAGAGAACATCTGTTTACCCAAATCCACCTGATGTAGATCGAATCCTGATTTGGGTGAACTAATTCAATCACATATACAGTAACAATATTATTTTTTTTATATTCCAGGACACGCTATCAAGAAAACCTCAAAGGATCCTCCAACTTTGTCTCCAGATTTTAAAATAGAAGATGAGACCCTCACAAGAGATTTTGGTTGACTTCACAGTGTGGATAGTCCATTGAATCCCTATGACTCTGACCAACCTCCTACTGTGAGGGATGGTCCTGGAGGAGCTCAGGAGGAGAAGACCTTTTCCGATCCTGAATGTGTAGAAAGTTTCATCTTTGAACCAAGTCTCTACGCCCACCAGAGATCTCACACGGCGGAGAAGCCGCACGCCTGCCCTGACTGCGGGAAATGTTTTTCCACAAGATCGCTAGTGGTCAGACATCAGAGATCTCACACGGGGGAGAAGCCATATTCCTGTTCCCAGTGCGGGAAATCTTATTCACAAACATCTCAACTTGTCAGACATCAGAGGTCTCACACGGGGGAGAAGCCGTATTCCTGCCCCGAGTGCGGGAAATGCTATCCAGTAAAATATGAACTAGTCGCACATCGCAGATCACACACGGGGGAGAGGCCATATTCCTGCTCCGAGTGCGGGAAATGTTACCCGCGCAAATCACAACTAGTCAGACATCAAACATCGCACACGGGGGTGTTGCCGTTTTCCTGCCATGAGTGCGGAAAGTGTTTCCTAACGGAGTCCCATCTCTACAGACATCAGAAAACCCACACGGGCGAGAAGCCGTTTCCCTGCCCGGAGTGCGGGAAATGTTTTTCGGAGAAGTCCCATCTTCAAAGACATCAGAAAACTCACACGGGCGAGAAGCCCTTTTCCTGCCTTGAGTGCGGCAAGTGCTATCCACGAAAAGCGCAACTCGTCAGGCATCAGTTATCGCACACCGGAGAGAAGCCGTATTCTTGTCCTGAGTGTGGGAAACGTTTCTTAAACGAGTCAAATTTGTATACCCATCAGAAAACTCACACGGGAGAGAAGCCGTATTCCTGCTCTGACTGCGGGAAATGTTTTTCGGAGAAGTCCAAGCTTTATATACACCAGAGGTCTCATACTGGCGAGAAGCCGTATTCCTGTCCTGAATGCGGGAAATGCTTTGCACAGAAGGCCCACCTTCATGGACATCAGAGGTGCCACACGGGCGAGAAGCCGTATTCCTGCCCTGAGTGCGGGAAATGTTTTTCTCAGAGTTCCCATGTTACCAAACATCAGAGAACCCACACAACACAAGGTCTATTACTCTCCCAAGTACAGGAAACGCCTTCTATATAAATCAAATTGGCATAACTTCAGGCTCCAACCACTCCAGTAGAACGATCTGATTAATTTCTCTAGTAGGTCTTCAGTCTGTGGCAGTTTTACATGTAATAAATATTATATGCGGTCCTTTGGAGACATTAGGGTCCCATTTGAGGCTCCCTTTACCGGGCAAGTTGACTGGTTTAGTATGTCGATCTGACATCATGCAGCTAAGTATGGAGCCAATATCTCAGTGACACCTTCCTGATGGCTTGGGTGTGCCTGAAATATTTTAACCAGCCAAGGACCTTGGACCTACGCGTTACGTCCTAAAAATTTTCATATAGGTTCCATAGGCATACCTTAAACGCCTGCCGTTCTGCCCCTGTAATTGCTGACAACCAATTGCCTTTTTTTGTAGTCCAGTGTAATCAATTTCTAAATAAACTATGAAGTAAACATTGTTTATGTTTGTCAGATATGTAATAATGACTTGTAACACTTCGTCTTCGTGGCACAGAATTTTTCTTCTCTGCTGGAAAACACTCAAACTGAGTTTCTTACCTAAGGAAATAAAAATGTTGATAATATTCAAAGGAAAAAGGTGTAGCAAGGATAGTTAATATCAGGGGTCCCCAAACTTTCCAAACAAAGGGCCAGTTTACTGTCCTTCAGACTTTAGAGGGGCCGGACTGTGGCCAATGGAAGTAGCAAATGTCCTGGTGTCAGTACAACACCATTGGGGACCAATGGTCAATGGTGTCCTGGAGTAAACAATGCCAGACAGTGGGAGGAAAGAGCTCCATCTTTATTGTCAGTGGGGGGAAATAGTGCAGCCTCATTGGTGTCAGTGGGAGTAATAGTGCCCCGTCATTGCTCTTGGTGGGTGGAATAGTGCCTTATCATTGGTGTCAGTGCAAGAATAATGCCCTATCATCGGTGTCAGTGGGAGGAATAGTGCCTTATCATCGGTGTCAGTGGCAGGAATAGTGCCCCATCATTGGTGTCTGTAGGAGGAATAGTGCCCCATCCTTGGTATCAGTGGGAGGAATAGTGCCCCATCATTGGTGTCAGTGGGAGGAATAGTGTCCCATCATTGATGTCAGTGGGAGAAATAGTGTCCCATCATTGGTATCAGTGGGAGGAATAGTGCCCCATCACTGCTGTCAGTGGGAGAAATAGTGTCCCATCATTGGTGTCAGTGGGAGGAATAGTGTCCCATCTTTGGTATAAGTGGGAGGAACAGTGGCCCATCATTGGTGTCAGTGGGAGGAACAGTGCCCCACCCATCATTGGAGCACAGGTGTGTCAGGAGGAGGCTGTCTCTCTGGAGCTGCTGCAGATCCGTGTGAGAGGGGAGTGGTGAGGAAATCTATCCCAGCTCTCCTGGCCCCTTTCTGGGGAAGCCATGGAGGCCAGCAGGGCCTCTCCTGCTGGAAGCTCACAGCCATCTCCTGGGCCATCAGGTAACATACCTGCCCCTATACAACCCATGGTTGGTGATCTCTCTGCCCCTGGTGAAGATGAAGGTTCCGGGGCCATCCGGGAGCGAGTGGTGGCCGGGATTAAGGTCCTGAATAGAGAAAGAGACAAGCTCTACAAGCTCAGAGCGGAGCTGAAGCGCCTGAGAAGGCAACGTGAGGGCTTACATAGCCAGAAACGTGGGTCCATGGATCCGGAGATCCAACTGGCCAAGGTTCGGGTGGAACACCAGGAGACCATTGTGGCCATGATGGAAGGAAGAGATGGGCCATTTAAAGAAAAGTTTTGTAATGAGAAAAGATTTGCGAGGATGACAAAGATGGAGGTGGAGGAGGAGACCCCCAGTTCTGACCCCCTGCCCCCTCAGGGAGAGGTAAGCAGCCCCATGCCTTCCCAGGACTCAGGAGGCATGCTCAGGGCCATCCAGGTAATGGAGTCTCCTATGCGGGGGGATCAGCTGGCATTTAATAATGAGGACATTACAGACAATGTGCCTGACAAGGTAAAGCCTGTCAAGTCCCATATTGTGGATAAAACAATTTTTGTGCCATTCAACACTGTGACTGATACAGACAATGTGCCCAGTGAGAGTCAGGCTGCTAGTCCTATCTGTAGTAATGCTGTGCCTGCTGATGCTGCAGTACAGCAAAGTTTGCTTTTAAAAAATGACATTCCTGCAGATGAACTACAAGATTCAGCAGAGCCTATTAACCCCCCTTTGGCTGAAGCTGTTTGCCCCACAGCTGCTGAGGACTCTACAGCACAGCTTCAGGAGACAGCTGATATTGCAGCAGAAACTGTGATTATTCCTGATGGGAATGTGAAGTTTTGTGTGACTGATAAAAATCATCCCAGTACCAGTGTGATGAACAATGGTCCCAGTTCAAGTGTGGACAGTCCTACCAACTCCGTTCAAGCAGTGAATAATAATAGTAATGTACAGACTGCTATGACTTCTGTGTGGGGCCTTGGCCCTGAAAAACTTACCTTTGCTCAGGTGGTACGCTCTGCTCCTGGTAGCTCTGCCCCCAAGCGGGGTTTTCCCCTACAGGCTACCACTTTGAGCACCCCAGGATCTGGTCTTGGGTCTCTGGCTTCTGCTGGGGGTCCCAGACGTAATGTTGTTATTCTGAAATGGGAAGGTGGTGCGATCCCTCCAGCACGGCGTGCAGTGGTGGACATGATTTTAGAGATGGGTTTTGGGGCAAATGATCTGTATGCCTTTATACATGTAGCTGGGACACGGGATTATACAGTTAGCTTCACCAGGCCAGAGGGTCTTGACCTGTTCTGGGAGAGATATGAGGCTCGTTGCAGGTCAAGACCTGAATGGGAAGGTCTGGCCCCAGTTGCAGTTTCTCAGAGGTCTACAGTAAAAAAAATCACAATTATCCTCACTAATGAGAGTGTCCCTGCCCGGGATCTAGAGGTTTGGTTAAGGAACTATGGGGAGGTTTTGACCAAGCCCAATAAAATCCTTGATGAGCGTAACATCTGGACTGGGGGTTGGTCGGTTACAGTCAGGTTGGCCAGGGATGGGAATGTTGTCCGTCACCTGCCCTCCTCAGCTTTTATAGGGAGGGATAGGATGACTGTTTTTTACCCTGGTCAGCCGAAGCTGTGTCACCGCTGTGGAGAAAAGGGGCATTTGAGTTCCTCCTGTTCAGCCTTGATATGTTCAGTGTGTCGGGGTCAGGGTCATATGGCTAAGGACTGCACCGAAATGATCAGGTGCAACCTGTGCCTGCGCCTTGGCCACCCCTACAGCAGATGTCCTGAAGCCTGGCACAATATGGAGAAGGAGGTAATTGATGACATGTCAGGGCTGGACAGGATGGAGGGTGATGCCCCTGGTGTACCATCCTCCTCTGCGGTGACTGACTCCCCTGGTCCTGCTCAGGATCCCTCTCCAGTTCCTGTGGCCACCCCTCATGTGTCTGTAAGTATTCCTTCTGTATCTGTATCTGTCTCCCCCCAGCCTACTGTATCCCCTCCTCTTGTGTCAGAACCTTCCAAGTCTGTGCCCCCTGAGTCAGTTACCCCCCAGGAGTCTACCCCTCCTAAGTCTGATTCAAAGGGAGCACCCCCCCCCCCCCCACCAGCAGTGGTAGTGGGTACTAAAAAGGTTGCTTCTTCCTCTGTAAAGAAGTCTTCTGTAAAGACTTCACAGAAAAAAGTAAGAGATGAGGGCATCTCTGAAGCTGACCTGCAGTACCTGGAGGAGAGAAGGAAGGTTGGGAAGCGGAAGAAGCAGGTGGTGAGGACAGAACAGGCTCCAGTGCCTGTCTCCAACCGGTATAGGTCCTCTAATTGGGATATCTCTTCATCTGGAGCTTCTTCGGAGCGAAGTTCTGATTCCGAAATGGAGTTTGAGGCGGCCTCAAGAAAGAGAGAGGCTTCTGGTGATGAGCAGCAGAGGGGAGCTAAGAAGCAAATCACCCAATAACCCAAATGGCGGTTCCCCCTCCGTTAAAAGTGGTGACAATAAATGTCGCCAGCATTAAGTCAGTAAGAGCTCGTTCTATGGCCTTCTTTTTGTTCAGCCAATTAGATGCTGAAATTTTATTTTTGCAAGAGACTAGGCTCACCTCCTTGGCAGATATTCATATGGCCAAGAGAGAGTGGAGGTATGGTCCATCTTACTGGTCTCTTGCGGCCGAGCCTTACGGCGGTGTGGCGGTGTTGTTTAAAACCGGCATGGTAACTGTCCGGCGGGTTATTGAGGTGGAGATTGGGAGATGTATGGTCTTAGACGTCCTTGTGGGAGGGCAGGACCTGCGCCTAATTAATGTTTATGGGCCGCACACAAAGTGGGACAGGAAATGCCTTTTTACAAGGATCAAGCCATTTCTTTTTACATCCCGGCAAGTGGTCTTTGGAGGTGACTTTAATACAGTAACTAGGCCCAAGGACAGGAAGGACTTCAAGGACAGGCTGGGATATGATAGCGTTTTTTTAAATAGTATGGTTAGGGATGCTGGTCTTGTGGATGTGCACATTAAGCACCTCCCGGATGACACTGGGTTCACCTTTCATCGAGGTAATAGTCAGAGTAGAATAGATAGGTTTTTTTTTAAGGAGACCTCTGCTTTCTCACCCCCAGTGGTGCAGGCAGTAGAGTTCTCTGATCACTGTATGCTATCTGTGGTCCTGAATGCTTCAGACGCCCCTCAGAGGGGCAAGGGCATCTGGAGATTGAATTCGACTCTACTCAAGGAAGAACATGTTAGACAATCCTTTGAGGAATTCTTTCAGGCACAGGTGACCATCCTGGACTTTTGTAGCAGCAAGGCTGAGTGGTGGGAGCTGACCAAAAAGAGGATTGCTGGATTCTTCAGGGGCCTAGCCAATAGAAAGCAGTTTAATAAATACATGACCTACCAACGTTTACGGAGGAAGCTGGATATTCTTGTCTCGAGAGGAGGAGATCCTGGGGCAATCTCCGAAGTGAAACTCCTTCTCAGGAAGTGTCAATATGACCGGCATGCCTCTTTGGTTCTGGAGAGGGACTATGGGAAGTACCACTCGCCTGACCCTTACCAGAACTGCAAACAAGGTGTAGCTGTTAAAACGGTCGTTGGCCTTAAGGACAGTACAGGTTCCTTGACAAAGTCCAGGTCAGGGATTCTGGAGGTCGTGAGGTCCTTTTATGCTGACCTTCTTGGGAGGAAAGAGCTTGACCGTGACAAGATGGAAAGCTTTTTGGACTCTACTCCAGGTCTAAATGATGAAGATGTCCCATTGATGAATTTGACAGAGGAGATCACAGTTGAAGAGGTGATAAGGGCAATTGAACAGCTTGCCATCAAAAAGTCACCTGGACCGGATGGCTTGACGGCTGAGTTTTACAAAGCTTTTAAGTCTATTCTGGCCCCACATTTGGTAGAGGTTTTTAACAGTTGCCTTGCTGAGGGGGTACTTCCCTCTTCCATGAGGCACTCAGCTGTGATTCTTCTTTCAAAGGGTAAAGATCCTTCGATGGTTGAGAATTGGCGCCCCATCAGCCTTCTTAATGTCGATAGAAAGATACTGGCAAAGATCATTTTCTGGCGCCTATCGTCAGTAGCAGAGTCTTTGCTTTCTCGCCATCAGCACTGTTCGGTCCAGGGTAGGTGCACCTTCACAGCAGTTTTAGCTGTCCGGGAGGCCTTGGAGCGGTGCAGGGCTGCAGGCTGGGGAAAGTATTTGCTGACATTGGATCAGGCAAAGGCTTTTGATCGTGTTAACCATGAGTACCTGTGGTTGCTCCTTAGTAAGTACGGTCTGCCGGGTGGTTTTGTCGATTGGTTAAAAGTCTTGTATGAGGGGGCAGTGAGCTTTCCTCTTGTTAATGGTTGGGTTGGGCAGTCCTTTGAGGTTGGCTCCGGGGTGCGCCAGGGTTGTCCCCTGAGTCCCCTGCTCTATGTGTTTGCAATCGACCCCTTCATCAGGAGTCTAGAGAGCGGCATGTTGTGTGGGGTGCCAGTGGGGCTTCCGGGTGAGCCGCCTTTGAGGGTTGTTGCCTATGCGGACGATGTGTCGGTGATTGTCACTGGGGCGGATGAAGCAGAGGAGGTGGTCTCTCTGACATCACGGTATTCTGAAGCATCAGGCTCCAAGATCAATCAGGAAAAGAGTGAAGTTTTCTGGATGGGAAAGGAAGGTGAGGGGTTTGATCTCCCGGACACCTTTCCAGTGCCCCAGGAAAGAATTAAGATTTTAGGCATTGAATTTGGACCTGGCGATTATGGCCTCAAAAACTGGGAAGGCAGACTGGAAATTGCCAATACTAAGGTGGTCAGCTGGAAGAGATGGAAGTTATCTATGAGGGAAAGGGTTGATCTGATTAAGACTTACCTGATTCCGATCTTCTTGTATGTCAGCTTTGTCTGCATCTTGCCAGTGTCTCTCTATGCTAGGGTCAGTAGTGTGTTCTTCCAGATGTTGTGGGGGAACAGACTGAACCCCATCAAGAGGAATGTCACCTATCTATCCAGGAGGGAGGGTGGCTTAGGTATGGTCAACCCAGTTCTTTTCTTTTCACTGCTTTTTCTCAAGTTTAATATTGGTAATATGCTTGCAGTGGAACCTCCTGGATGGGCAGGCATATTTAGATCTTGGTTTAGGCCTTTTCTACGACTTTGGGAAGAAGGTGGCCAAGTGAAGAATCTCAGGGGTCATCGTGGTCAGCTACCAGCCTATGTCGCTCCGTGCCTGAAGTTACTACGGCAGTGGCGATTGTCGGCTGAAGATCTCAGATCAGTTCCGAGGAAAGTCCTTATGAGTCGAGTCTTGAGCGAAGTCTTTCATGACCCACTGGCCTTAAGGGATTGCCCAGGCCCAGTTTTGAGGGCAGGGTTAAGACTTATTAATTTGGACAGAGTACCCCCTAAATTCAGGGATCTGGCCTGGTTGTGCTTCCATGGGAGACTCTATGTTAGGGGCAATTTGAAATTCCGCAGTGGGGTGGATCGTAGCTGTCCTCGGGAGGAGTGTGCAGGTGAGGAGGAGACTATGGACCATTTTCTGCTTCATTGCCCTTTTAACATAGAGGTGTACAAACAGGTGGGACGGGCCCTCGGTGTCCCTTTCCTCTCCAGGCTGGGTTATGCTGAGTGGGTGTATGGAGCATTCAATACTGGTGGGGTTTTTTGTTTAGATACACTTTTTCTAGTTAGCCTAGTAGTCCGTTATTTCACTTGGAACGCACGGTGTCAGGTCTGCATTCGGCGTAAAATCCTTCCTGTTCAGGTGGTGGTGTATGACATTTTGCATGAGGTGGAGAAGATTCGGGTACTTGAGAGAGACAAGCGGAGTCAGGGGGCTTGGTTGAAGGCGTGGAGGGGTTTCAAGCCTCCCTGACTGCCAGGAGTCTCTTTCCCGGGTGTGGCTGTCTGTCTCTTATCACCCTAGATTATTTTTTTTTTGGATTAATTTTTGATAAATGGCTGCGTACATAGGTGATGGGTTGTGCCTCTTAGGCCCTCTCTGCTGCTTTATGTAAATAATTTTGGTAGTGGATTATGTATATATTGTATATATTCTGAACATGGATGTGTATTCCTTGGATTTCTGTTGAAGTTTTGTACTATGGTTTTGTTTTTTACTTTTGTATAAAATTGGTTGCTTGATTCTTTTAATAAAAGATCAACAGTGGCCCATCACTGGTGTCAGTGGGAGGAATAGTGTCCCATCATTGGTGTCAGTGGGAGGAACAGTGGCCCATCACTGGTGTCAGTGAGAGGAATAGTGCCCCTTCATTGGTGTCAGTGGGAGGAATAGTGTCCCATCATTGGTGTCAGTAGGAGGAACCGTGTCCCATCATTGGTATCAGTGGGAGGAATAGTGACCCATCATTGGTGTCTGTGGGAGGAATAGTGCCCCATCATTGGTGTCAGTGGGAGGAATAGTGTCCCATCATTGGTGTCAGTGGAAGAAATAGTGTCCCATCATTGGTGTCGGTGGGAGGAATAGTGTCCCATCATTGGTGTCAGTGGGAGGAATAGTGTCCCATCATTGGTGTCAGTGGAAGGAATAGTGTCCCATCCTTGGTGTCAGTGGGAGGAATAGTGCCCCTCCCATCAATGGAGTACAGGTGTGTTAGGAGGAGGGGGGTGTCTCTGAGGCTGCTGCAGGTGATCTGTGTGAGAGTGGATTGTGGTGGTAAAATCTCTCCCAGCCCTCCTTGCCCTTTCCTGGGGAAGCCATGGAGGCCAGCGGGGCCTCTCCTGCTGGAAGCTCGCAGCCATCCCCTGGGCTGTCGGGTGACATGACTGCCCCTATACAAGCCATGACTGGTGATCACTCTGCCCCTGTACAAGCCATGGCTGGTGATCTCTCTGTCCCTGGTAAGGATGAAGGCTCGGAGGCCATTCGGGAGCGAGTGGTGGCCGGGATTAAAGTCCTGAACAGGGAGAGAGGCAAGCTCTACAAACTGATAGCGGAGCTGAAGCATTTGCGAAGGCAGCGTTAGGGCTTGTACAGCTGGAACCGCGGATCGATGGATTCAGAAATTCAACTGGCTAAAGTCCGGGTGGAACACCAGGAGACCATTGTGTCCATGATGGAAGGAAGAGATGGGCCCTTCAAAGAGACGTTTGGCAATGATTGAAGGTTTGCAAGGATGGCAAAGGTGGAGGTGGAGGAAGAGACCCCCAGTTCTGCCCCCCCTGCCCCCCCAAGGAGAGGTAAGCAGCTCTAAGCCTTCCCAGGATTCTGGAGGCATGCTGAGGGCCATCCAGGCAATGGAGTCTCCAATGCGGGGGATCAGCTGGCGTTTGGTGATGAGAATATAACTGATGATGTGCCTGATCATGATAAAACAGTTTTTGTGGCATTTAACACCATTAGTAAAGCTGAAAGAGTGCCCAGTGACAATCAAATTGCTAATTCTGTGTGCTGCAATGCTGTGCCTGCTGTTGTTGCAGCGCAGCAAAAATTGCATTTAAAAAATGACATTCCTGCAGAGGAACTACAAGAACCAGCCAAACCTATTAACCCTCCTGTAGCTCAGTCCAAAGTTGTTTGCCCCACAGCTGCTGAACAAGACTCCACAGCGCAGCTTCAGGAGACAGCTGGTATTGCAGCAGAAACTGTGACTATTTCTGATGGGAAACTGAATGTGTGTTTGACTGATAACAATTGTCCCAGTACAAGTGTGATGGACAATCGTCCCAGCTCAGTCCAAGCAACTAATGATAATATACAGACTACTGTGACATCGGTGTGGAGCCTTGGCCCTGATTAGCCTGGATTCACTCAGGTGGTACACTGTGCTCCTGGTAACTCCACTTCCAAGCGGGTTTTCCCCCCTGCAAGCTACCACTTTATGCACCCTAGGATCTGGTCTTGGGTCTCTGGCTGCTACTGGGGGTCCAAGGCAAAATGTAGTCATTCTTAAATGGGAGGGTGGTGCAATCCCTCCACAGAGAGCGGTGGTAGACATGATTTTAGAGATGGGTTTTTTGGGCAAATGACCTCTATGCCCTAATACATGTAGCTGGGAGCCGGGAATATACTATTAGCTTCACCAGGCCAGAGGGTCTTGATCTGTTCTGGGAGTGGTATGAGGCTCGGTGCAGGTCAAAACCCGAATGAGAAGGTCTGTTACAGGTTGCAGTTTGACAAAGGTCAACAGTGAAAAAGATCACAATTATTCTCACTAATGAGAGCGTCCCTGCTCGGGATCTGGAGGTCTGGTTAAGGAATTATGGTGAGTTTTTGACAACACCAGATAAAATTCTTGATGAACGTAGCATCTGGACTGGGGGTTGGTCGGCTACAGTCAGGTTGGCCAGGAATGGGAATGTTGTCCGTCACCTGCCCTCCTCAGCTTTTATAGGGAGGGATAGGATGACTATTTTCTACCCTGGTCAGCCGAAGCTGTGTCACTGCTGTAGAGTAAAGGGGCATTTTAGCTTCTCCTGTTCAGCCCTGATATGTTCAAGTGTGTCGGGGTCAGGGTCATGTGGCTAAGGACTGCACCGAGATGATAAGGTGCAACCTGTCCCAGCGCCTTGGTCACCCCTACAGCCGATGTCCTGAGGCCTGGCACAATATGGAGAAGGAGGTAATAGATGACCTGTTGAGTCTGGACGGGTTGGAGGTTGAGGCCCCTGGTGTGCCATCCTCCTCTGCAGTGACCGACTCCCCTGGTCCTGTTCAGGATCCCTCCCCAATTCCTGTGACCAGCCGTCATGTGTCTGTTAGTATTCCTTCTGTGTCTGTCTCTGGGTCCCCCAGCCTACTGTAACCGCTCCTCTTGTTTCAGAACCTTCCAAGTCTGTGCCCCCTGAGTCAGTCACCCCCCATGAGTCTTCCCCTCCTAAGTCTGACTTAAAGGAAGGTCCCCCCCTCACCAGGAGTGGTAGAGAGTACTAAAAAGGGTGCTGCTTCTTCCTCTGTAAAGAAGTCTGTGAAGACTTCAAAGAAAAAAGCAAGCGATAAGAGCATCTCTGAATGTGACCTGCAGTACCTGGAGGAGGGAAAGAAGGTTGGGAGGCTCCAGTGTCTGCCTCTAACCATTCTACGGCCTCCAAGTTAAATATTTCCCCATCTGGGACTTTTTCGGAGCAAAGTTCAGATTCCAAAATGGAGTTGGAGGAGGCCTCAAGAAAGAGAGAGGCTTCTGGTGATGAGCAGCAGAGGGGAGCTAAGAAGAATTCCACCCAATAACCCAAAATGGCGGTTCCCCCTCCGTTAAAAATGGTGATAATAAATGTTTCCAGCATTAAGTCAGTAAGAGCTCGTTCTATGGCCTTCTTTTTGTTCAGCCAATTAGATGCTGAGATTTTATTTTTGCAAGAGACTAGGCTCACCTCCTTGGCAGATATTCATATGGCCAAGAGAGAGTGGAGGTATGGTCCATCTTACTGGTCTCTTGTGGCCAAGCCTTATGGCGGTGTGGCGGTGTTGTTTAAAACCGGCATGGTAACTGTCCGGCGGGTTATTGAGGTGGAGATTGGGAGATGTATGGTCTTAGACGTCCTTGTGGGAGGGCATGGACCTGTGCCTAATTAATGTTTATGGGCCGCACACAAAGTGGGACAGGAAATGCCTTTTTACAAGGATCAAGCCTTTTCTTTTTACATCCCGGCAAGTGGTCTTTGGAGGTGACTTTAATACAGTAACTAGGCCCAAGGACAGGAAGGACTTCAAGCACAGGCTGGGATATGATAGCGTTTTTTTAAATAGTATGGTTAGGGATGCTGGTCTTGTGGATGTGCACATTAAGCCCCTCCCGGATGACACTGGGTTCACCTTTCATCGAGGTAATAGTCAGAGTAGAATAGATAGGTTTTTTTTGAAGGAGACCTCTGCTTTCTCACCCTCAGTGGTGCAGGCAGTAGAGTTCTCTGATCACTGTATGCTATCTGTGGTCCTGGAAGCTTCAGACGCCCTTCAGAGGGGTAAGGCCATCTGAAGATTGAATTCAATGCTACTCAAGGAAGAACATGTTAGACAATCCTTGGAGGGATTCTTTCAGGCTCAGGTGACCATCCTGGACTTTTGTAGCAGCGAGGTTGAGTGGTGGGAGCTGACCAAAAAGAGGATCGCTAGATTCTTCAGGGGCCTAGCCAATAGAAAACAGTTTAAAAAATACATGACCTACCAACATTTATGGAGGAAGCTGGATATTCTTGTCTCGAGAGGAGGAGATCCTGGGGCAATCTCCGAAGTGAAACTCCTTCTCAGGAAGTGTCAATATGACCGGCATGCCTCTTTGGTTCTGGAGAGGGACTATGGGAAGTACCACTCGCCTGACCCTTACCAGAACTGCAAACAAGGTGTAGCTGTTAAAACGGTCGTTGGCCTTAAAGATAGTACAGGTTCCTTGACAAAGTCCAGGTCAGGGATTCTGGAGGTCGTGAGGTCCTTTTATGCTGACCTTCTTGGGAGGAAAGAGCTTGACCGTGACAAGATGAAAAGCTTTTTGGACTCTATTCCAGGTCCAAATGATGACGATGTCCCATTGATGAATTTGACAGAGGAGATCACAGTTGAAGAGGTGATGAGGACAATTGAGCAGCTTGACATCAAAAAGTCACCTGGACCGGATGGCTTGACGGCTGAGTTCTACAAAGCCTTTAAGTCTATTCTGGCCCCACATTTGGTAGAGGTTTTTAACAGTTGCCTTGCTGAGGGGGTACTTCCCCCTTCCATGAGGAACTCGGCTGTGATTCTTCTTTCAAAGGGTAAAGATCCTTCGATAATTGAGAACTGGCACCCCATCAGCCTTCTGAATGTCGATAGAAAGATACTGGCAAAGATACAGTATTATTCTGGCGCCTATCGTCAGTAGCAGAGTCTTTGCTTTCTCGCCATCAGCACTGTTCGGTCCAGGGTAGGAGCACCTTCACAGCGGTTTTAGCTGTCCGGGAGGCCTTGGAGCGGTGCAGGGCTGCAGGCTGGGGAAATTATTTGCTGACATTAGATCAGGCAAAGGCTTTTGATCGTGTTAACCATGAGTACCTGTGGTTGCTCCTTAGTAAGTACGGTCTACCGGGTGGTTTTTGTTGATTGGTTGAAAGTCTTGTATAAGGGGGCAGAATGTTTTCCTCTTGTTAATGTTTGGGTTGGGCAGTCCTTTGAGGTTGGCTCTGGGGTGCGCCAGGTTTGTCCCCTGCTCTATGTGTTTGCAATCGACCCCTTCATCAGGAGGCTAGAAAGCAGCATGTTGTGTGGAGTACCAGTGGGGCTCCCGGGTGAGCCGCCATTTAGGGTTGTTGCCTATGCAGACGATGTGTCAGTGATTGTCACTGGGACGGATGAAGCAGAGGAGGTGGTCTCTCTGACATCACTTTACTCTGAAGCATCAGGCTCCAAGATCAATCAGGAAAAGAGTGAAGTTTTCTGGATAGGGAAAGGAAGGTGAGGGGTTTGATCTCCCGGACACCTTTCCAGTGCCCCAAGAAAAAAATTAAGATAAAAAATTAAGATATTAGGCATTGAATTTGGACCCGGCGATTATGGCCTCAAAAACTGGGAAGGCAGACTGGAAATTGCCAATACCAAGGTGGTCAGCTGGAATAGATGGAAATTATCTCTGAGGGGAAGGGTTGAGGGTCTGATTAAGACTTACCTGATTCCGACCTTCTTGTATGTCAGCTTTGTCTGCACCTTACCAGTGTCTCTCTATGCTAGGGTCAGGGTGGCGGAGCCCAGAGTGCAGGGAGTAGCCTCTCGTGTGCCTCTGGCTCGAGAACCCCTGATAGAGGAAACAGGGACTCAAGAGCACAGGGGGCCACAAGTGCTTGGCAGGTGGCAGATGTAGTGCTGATCCGGACCTCTGATGCGGCTGAAGGAGGGCTAGCAGGAACACTGGAACAGCTGACTGTGAGGAGGAGTACTGTAGCCGGAAGGAACTCAGGAACAGCAGGCAGCAGGGTGGTGTTCTGTAGTTCAACTGGAGCACTGGAACAGCAGACTGTGAGGAGATGCACCGGAACTTTGGCAGGAACACTGAAACAGCTGACTGTGAGGAGAAGTACCGTAGCTGGCAGGAACTCAGGAACAGCAGGCAGCTGTAGTTCAACTGGAATGCTAGCGGGGTCAGACAGGCCAGGTCAACACTGGCGGGCAGAGCAGGTACCAGACAGAGGCAGAAGAGTAGTCGGGGTACGGACCGAGTCGGCAACAAGCAGGCAGCGAACAACCGTAGGAGGAGGCAGGAGAGTAGTCAAACAAGTCGGGGTCGGGGACTGGCAGCAAACAGGAGTAGTCAGGAGCAGGCCGGGTAACAGGAATCAGGTAGACAGGTATACTGATAGCTTAGGATCACAGGAAACGCTGTAGACCGGACAGCAAGAAAGCATGCTGACAGGCTCCTTTAAATAAGTCCATTGGCGCCAAACGCTGTCACACTGCACGTCTGTGCGCACTCGCACGCACACGTGCGTGCCCATGCACCGATCGTAAGTCGCACCATCGCACACCCGCATGCGCCCATTCGCGCTAGCGTGCACCCGCACACGTCCACTGGCTCTAACAACAGGAGTTCTGTGCACCGATCTTCCGCCGACGACTGTGCTAACAGGACGTCTTTCATGACAGAACCCCATCAAGAGGAATGTCACCTATATTTCCAGGAGGGAGGGTGGCTTAAGTATGGTCAACCCAGTTTTTTCGCTGCGTTTTCTCAAGTTTAACATTGGTAATATGCTTGCAGTGGAACCTCTTGGATGGGTAGGCATGTTTAGATCTCGGTTTAGGCCTTTTCTATGACTTTGGGAAGAAGGTGGCCAAGTGAAAAATTTCAGAGGTCACCGTGGTCAGCTACTAGCCTATGTCGCTCCGTGCCTGAAGTTACTGTGTCAGTGGCAATTGTCAGCTAAAGATCTCAGATCGGTTCCGAGGAAAGTCCTTTTGAGTCGAGTCTTGAGCGAAGTCTTTCATGACCCACTGGCCTTAAGGGATTGCCCAGGCCCAATTTTGAGGGCAGGGTTAAGACTAATTTGGATAGAGTCCCCCTTAAATTTAGGGATCTGGCCTGGTTGTGCTTCCATGGGAGGCTCTATGTTCGGGGCAATTTGAAATTCCGCAGTGAGATGGATCGTAGCTGTCCTCGGGAGGAGTGTGCAGGTGAGGAGGAGACTATGGACCATTTTCTGCTTCGTTGCCCTTTTAACATAGAGGCGTACAAACAGGTGCGGCGGGCCTTCTGTGTTCCTTTCCTCTCCAGGTTGGGTTATGCTGAGGGAATGAGGCTTCCTGAGGAACCACAGTTCCCCACTGTGCATGCATGGGCTTGTACAGTGCTTTGCAAATGGTCCTGCAGCCTCCTAGGACATGTGACATGTCCCAGGAGGCTGCAGGTGGGGAGGAGGTGAGGCAAGGAATGTCATAATTGCCTAGGTGAGGATTGCAGAATTGGGAGGGGGTACCAGTAAACATTGGTACTCCCTCCTGCTTTGCCCCCCAAAAAACTGTTAGAGGCTGGGGGTTAGGGAGCAAACCAGCAGGCCTTCACTTTTCGTGTGAAGTTCTGCTTTAGTGTTAAATTTTGAACTTTTAAAAATCCCACGCGTACGAAAGACATTTCTCAAGGTTGCAGTTCCTCTGAGCTCCACCAGGTGGAGATCTCACTTCTACCCAGACAGGAAGTCTCTATGGCAGACAGGAAGTGATGTCAGGTATAAATAGGAAGTAGGGAGTGAGTCGGGAGGAAGTAGAGAGGAGACATTGCTGGAACTGGCAGCCGAGGAGGTAATAAGATATTATTTTCTATTTACACCCAGTAACCCCCCCCCCCCCCGTCATGTCCGTCCTCTTCCTCCATAGTCACCGTGACGTCTTTTATCTCCAGCAGATGATGATACACACATATATAGTGTGGAAACCTAGATTAACCCCTTCAGTATCAGAACATTCCCCCATTTACGGGACCAGAACCATTTCCTTCACTTTAGAGATGTGTCACCTTTTCCACCAATGACCTTCGCACTCCAGTGAGAAGTCTGGATCAGTCGATACTAACGGATTATACCATTTTTATTGGGTCGAAATATGGTGGCTTTGAGAACACTTGCTCCTTTGGTACACTCCCACCTCCCTGATTGCGACCTCCCTGGTCTGACATCTTCATCCTCTATCCAGAGATCTTCACTGTGGGACCTGACCTGGAGACACACATCCTTGGTTCAGAAAGGGCCTCCTCCCGGTCTTCTTCATCTTGCGCACTGTGGCCCCATTCATTCCTATCGGGAGAGTCGTACTGCGCAGGACCACTGGGGATCACGCATGACAACGGGTCTCCCCATTTCAATGAATGGGGCCATGGTGTGGGACGAAGAAGCCCCTGAAAGGATGCTTTCTGAAGCACAACTGTGTAACTCCAGGTCGCACTTAAGGGGTCGGATGTGTCTTTTAACCTTATAGCAAAACGTGTATGTCCTTATTATATACTTTTTTTAATTGGGAAGAAGGTGAGGAAAATGTGACTTTAACATTTACAGAACTATCACAACGGAAGATCTTCACTAAGGATGAGCTCCGGCGTATTCGCACACCCCACGCGCCGAGCCCGCTAGGAAGTCGGCACGGCGCTGCGCTAATCACAGTCAGTGAGACGTTTTCCTGATGTGCGGCTGCAGAGATCGGGAAATGTCTCACTGCCTGTGATTAGCGCAGCGCCGTGCCGACTTCCTGGTGGGCTCGGCACGTGGAGTGTGCGAAGACGCCGGAGCTCATCCTTTTTTTTTTTTTTTTTTCTTGGAAAAAAACAACTTTATTGATACAAAGCACATTTTACAAGTCATTCGGGTACATTTAGCCAAAATAGGTCAGTTACATATTATGATAACAATGTTAAATGTGCAGAAACGTTACATGGTGTGCATGCCCATATTCCCAGGTACAGTAAACAGGTGTTAGCTGAGTCCCTCCTATACACCAAGCGTTTCTCAGATACGGGGGGGAACATTGCACTGGGTATGAAATGGTTATACACAGGTTTCTCCGTCCTCCAACCACCTGTCCCAAATCTTGGAAAAAATTTTGTGTAGACCCCCTGTGTGACATAAATCAGTTTCTTGAAAGGCAGGGTGTCATTAAAGTGGTGTTCCGGCCAAAATTATACTTTTTACATAAAAATACCCCTATAATACACAAGCTTAATGTATTCTAGTAAAGTTAGTCTGTAAACTAAGGTCTGTTTTGTTAGTTTATAGCAGTAGTTTGTTATTTTATAAACTTACAGCAGGCCGTGGCCATCTTAAGTGTGGGCATCTGAAGCCAGACTGTATTTCTTCCTGGATCTCATCCTTGCAGATCTCGCACATGCTCAGTGCAGCACAAGCAGTGTAATAGGTTTCAGGTCAGGTTTCCATAGCAACGGCAGTTTCAGAGGAAGTCGCCGCCCCTTCCCAGAAGGCATCGCAAACAGGAAATGATGCGATGGGCCGCGGACAGGGAGGAGGAAGTGAAAATTGAATACAGCAGATATACAGTAAATGCTGAGAAAAAAAAATGAAAAAATATCCAATTCGTTTACAGTGCATAGTTTAGTGAGGGATGCTGAAGAGTTGTAAAAGTGGGTGGAATTCCACTTTAATTGCTTTTTTTCCACAACTGCAGTGTGGGGGGGGGGGGCATGTTCTGCATCCATCTCTGATCTATCACTTTACGTCAGTGTTTCTCAACTCCAGTCCTCAAGGCGCCCCCAACAGGTCATGTTTTCAGGCTCTCCATTATTTCGCACAGGTGATTTGATCAGTTTCACTGCCTTAGTAATTACCACAGCCGTTTTCATCTGAGGGAAATCCTGAAAACATGACCTGTTGGGGCGCCTTGAGGACTGGCGTTGAGAAACACTGCTTTACGTGCTAGGAATAATATTTAAAAAATAAATATTGTGGGGTATTTGTCTACGTCTACATCCGGCAATAGCCCCAATACACACAACTTGGGGTCCAGCACCACGGGGGATCCCATATTGTCATGGAGAATGAATGAATGAAAGATTTATAGAGCGCTGCAAATGCGAACTGAATCGCCTCAAGGCGCTAATGCGTTTTGGTGTTTTCAGCTTCTAGAAGAGTAAGGTCTTGAGTTTTTCCCTAAAAAAACCAGATGGTTTTCTTCCATGTGGATGTGGGGCGGAAGTGCGGAGGAGGAAACAGACAACCTGCGTCCAGAACATCTAGACATGCGTGCAGCTCCCATATAAGATGGTAAAACGAACCTGAGTCAGCCCTGCACAAGCGTAACGTCGGGTCCCGGCGGCGTGCGCTGGAACTTTGCCGATCTCATCTGCGTCAGGTAGGCGTTGTGTCAGTCTGTCGGACAGTTTGGGAGACACTGTCTTGGTTCCTTCTAAAATCTCGTCCCAGTCATCGTCAGCTATTATTATTATTATACAGGATTTATATGGCGCCAACAGTTTACGCAGCGCTTTACAATATAAAAGGGAGACAATACAGTTATAATACAATAAAATACAAGAGGATTAAGAGGGCCCTGCTCAGAAGAGCTTACAATCTAATAGGGTGGGGCAGGTGGTACCAAAGGTTGTAACTGTGGGGAATGAGCTGGTGGAAGTGGTAGGAGGTTAGTTGGAGATGTGATAGGCTTTCCTGAAGAGATGAGTTTTCAGGGATCGCCTGAAGGTAGCAAGAGTAGGGGATAGCCGGATAGATGGAGGTAGCGAGTTCCAGAGGATGGGAGAGGCTCTGGAGAAATCCTGGAGACGAGCATGAGAGGAGGAGATGAGGGGGCTTGAGAGCAGGAGGACTTGAGAAGAGCGGAGAGGACGGTTTGGGTGATATTTGGAGACAAGATTGGTGATGTAGCTCGGGGCAGAGTTGTGAATGGCTTTGTATGTTTTGGTTAGTATTTTGAATTTAATTCGCTGGGTGATTGGGAGCCAGTGTAGGGATTGGAGGAGAGGGTTGGCAGACATGGGTTGGCAGCTATGGGTCCTACGTCCTGTTCCCATACCGTTTTGGCCTTGTGTGAAATTGCAGCTGCACCCCGTTGTCTGTATTGCGCAATACAGGTGTGATAGAAGTTTAGAGGGGTCATCTCCCATAACTATACTCGGCACAGGGGGAGGCTCCATCCCTACATCCATGTCCGGCAACTGGGTTCTGAGTGCGTGACGGAGCTGCAGGTATTTAAATGCTAATTGGTGTGGAAGGGAAAACTCTTCTTTAACCACTTAAGGACCAGCCTCGTTTTGGATTTTAGGTGTTTACATGTTTAAAACAGGTTTTTTTGCTAGAAAATTACTTAGAACCCCCAAACATTATATATTTTTTTTCTAACACCCTAGAGAATAAAATGACGGTCATTGCAATACTTTTTTTTGCACCGTATTTGCGCAGCGGTCTTATAAGCGCACTTTTTTGGGGGGGAAAAAATTCACTTTTTTGAATAAAAAAATAAGACAACAGTAAAGTTAGCCCAATTTTTTTATATTGTGAAAGATAATGTTACGCCGAGTAAATTGATACCCAACATGTCACGCTTCAAAATTGCGCCCGCTCGTGGAATGGCGTCAAACTTTTAACCTTAAAAATCTCCACAGGCGACGTTTAAAAAATTCTACAGGTTGCATGTTTTGCGCTACAGAGGAGGTCTAGGGCTAGAATTATTGCTCTCACTCTATCGGTCGCGACGATACCTCACATGTGTGGTTTGACCACCGTTTTCATATGCGGGCGCTACTCACGTGTGCGTTCGCTTCTGCGCGCTTGGTCGTCGGCACAGGGCGCTTTAAAAAATTGTTTTTACTGTTTATAGCAGTAGTTTGTTATTTTAGAAACTTACAGCAGGCCGTGGCCATCTTAAGTGTGGGCATCTGAAGCCAGACTGTATTTCTTCCTGGATCTCATCCTTGCAGATCTCGCACATGCTCAGTGCAGCACAAGCAGTGTAATAGGTTTCAGGTCAGGTTTTTTTTTTCTTATTTATTTTACTTTACTATATTTATTTTTGCACGTTTTTTTTTTAAAAGAAATTTGGATCACTTTTATTCCTATTACAAGGAATGTAAACATCCCTTGTAATAGAAAAAAGCATAACAGGTCCTCTTAAATATGAGATCTGGGGTCAAAAAGTCCTCTGATCTCATATTTGGACTAAAATGCAAAAAGAAAAAAAAAAGTCGTTTGAAAAAATGACATAAAAAAAAAAAAGTGACTTTAAGACATATGGGCGGAGCTGACGTCATGATGTCGCTTCCGCCCTCCTATGGTATGGAGACGGGTGGCGGCCATCTTAGCCTCACCCGTCTCCATACCTAAGCAGTGAAAGGTCCAGATCTCCTCCGCCGCTACCGACGGCTCCGGTAAGCGGCGGAGGGCGCGGGAGAGCGGCGGGAGGGGGTGGCACCTCTCCCGCCGCCGATAACGGTGATCTCGCGGCGAATCCGCCGCGGAGACCACCATTATCGTACACAGAACCGGCTCCTGTAAAGATGGACACCTCGGTTGTGGCAGCAGCTGCTTACGTTACCTGAGATATCCCTCTTGAAAGTGCCGACGTATATGTACAGGAGCCGGTCGGTAAGTTGGTTAAGAGTCTGGAACTGCTTGAGCCCGGAGGTGGACAAGACCTGATGGAGATACAATATTCCATGTCCAGCCCAAACTATCGAATCGGGAATTGTTTTTAGCTCTGGCATGTGACTGTTAAGCCACAATGGGGTATGGGAATGAAATTTGCCCACATTTTGCTTTTTAAAGCCCCATACACACTATCAGTTTTTCTGCTGAGTTAGTCCTTCAGAATTACCAAAACCATGTAGTGCAAGGGCCTGCCTGATTGCATACACATTGAAACTCCTAAGGTTTGACCTCATATTATATGGTTTTGGTAAATCTGAAGGACTAACTCAGCAGAAAAACTGATAGTGTGTATGGGGCTTAAGAGATATTTCCCAGATCCTTTTGGTGGTGTAGTAGCATACCCGAGTTGTACCGCGCAGAGGGACCTGGTGCTTTTTTTTTTCCCGGGGAGTATAGCTTGAACGGGTGTATACGTTGGGTGTCTCGGTTTGTCGCAAACCAAAGATCTGTAACGTTGCATTTCGGATGCGCGGAAGTGGTATATGTGGGAATGTTGCGCGGCTAGGTAGTAATCGTGAAGGTCCGGGATGGAAACGCCCCCCTCATATCAGTTGGGTTCTTCAAGGTTTGCCAAGCTAGTTTGTGTCTATTGTTTCCCCAGACAAACAAATTTAGAATAGCTTCCATCTGCTTAAAGTGGTGTTCCGGCCGAAATGATACTTTTTAAATAATAATACCCCTATAATACACAAGCTTAATGTATTCTAGTAAAGTTAGTCTGTAAACTAAGGTCTGTTTTGTTAGTTTATAGCAGTAGTTTGTTATTTTATAAACTTACAGCAGGCCGTGGCCATCTTAAGTGTGGGCATCTGAAGCCAGACTGTGTTTCTTCCTGGATCTCATCCTTGCAGGTCTCGCACATGCTCAGTGCAGCACAAGCAGTGTAATAGGTTTCAGGTCAGGTTTCCATAGCGACGGCAGTGTCAGAGGAAGTTGCCGCCCCTTCCCAGAAGGCATTGCAAACAGGAAATGATGCGATGGGCCGCGGCCAGGGAGGAGGAAGTGAAAAATGAATACAGCAGATATACAGGAGGTGCTGGGGAAAAAAAAAATATATATCCAATTCGTTTACAGTGCACAGTTTAGTGAGGGATGCTGAAGAGTTGTAAAAGTGGGTGGAACTCCACTTTAAGATGGCAGTGTTTAACCTAGAGGCTAAAACTTTAGCTAAGATTTTGATATCTACCTGCAAGAGTGAGATAGGTCTGTAGGATTCGGGGGAAATGCGGGTCTTTTCCCGGTTTGGGGAGAACAATGATTTGGGCTTCCTGCATAGATTCGGGGAGTGAGTTCTGATCAAATATAGACTGATATAATGCTTTTATCTCGGGGACCAAGATATCTGAGTAAGTTACATAAAATTCCAAAAGGTAGCCCGTCCATCCCCCCGGAGCTTTGGATTTGGCTAACTGTGCGATCGTTTCCGTGATGTCGTGTTCTGTGATGGGTGCATCAAGAAGCTCAATTTGTTCTCGATTCAACCGGGGGGCACTGTATGGAAGATAAAAAGATTGAATCTCCCTTCGCGTGTATGTGTTTTGGGATTTGTATAGGTTGCTGTAGAATTGCTTAAACTGAGCTGCCACCTGTCCTGGATCTGTTACAGTACACCCGTCTGGGTTAGTAAGTGATATCACCACTGGGGGGGCTTGTCTTCCATGTGGGCCAGAAAGGCCAGCCGGAGCTCATCCTTAATCTTCACCACATATCGTTGTTACCAAAATATCCTGGAGACAGGGATATCGCATTTGAATCAGAAAAGGGCTGGCGACTCGGATGCTCTTGAATAAAAGTCCTTTATTGGGTTACATGGGTACACGGGTACAGGCTACGCTGACGCGTTTCGGCTAAGAAACCGAAACGCGTAGCCTGTACCCATGTAACCCAATAAAGGACTTTTATTCAAGAGCATCCGAGTCGCCAGCCCTTTTCTGATTCAAGTACCGCAATTTGGAGCCTGAACGTCCTGGCTAGAGCACTGGATCACCGTTCATAGATCTTCATATTGGCAGTGGAGATGGGGTAACATTTTCCTTCTCAGGGATATCACATTAGCGACATTTTTATGGCGCAGTTTGAGTCCACACCATAAGTTCACCTTACAGGTTAGATGAGGAGCTTTTCTATACCTTCCAACTGTGGAAACTGGGAAAGAGGGACATTTCATTGTGCAGGTTGTTCAGATCCGCCGTCTCAAGGGCAGCCAATGTAGGTGAGCCAAAAAAAAAAAACGATTTTGGGAATGAAATGTGTTTATATGGATGGTGACTGTATCATTGTGTGTGTCAGGTTCCTATAAGGTGTCAGGATGTCACTGTCTATTTCTCCATGGAGGAGTGGGAGTATTTAGAAGGACACAAGGATCTCTACAAGGACGTCATGATGGACAATCAGCCGCCCCTCACATCACCGGGTAAGAGGAGACTTTATTGTAAAGGAGAGAGCAGTACGGAGGCTCCACCTAGATCCCCCATCATCTGATAAACACATAGAAACAATGTATTCAGTCAGTGTGTGTGTTTCCTACAGATGGATCCAGTAATGGGAACCCACCAGGGAGATGTCCCCGTCCTCTGTATTCCCGGGATTCCACACAGGAAGGTCACACCATCCCCCACCATCATCAGGTAGATGATTGGCAATTATTGGTAGTTATGATTTATGCACAAGCTTGTTTGTTACAATAAATATTTAATTATATATTTAGCATGGAAACCTCAAGGATTTTAATATCATTATCAAAGAAGAGTTTAAAGAGGAGGATGATGAGTATGGGGTGATGGAGTTTTCAGATGGACACACTTGTCTTTATACGGATGTTATGAAGGAGCCCACTGAGAGATGTCCCCGTCCTCTGTATTCCCGGGATTCCACACAGGAAGGTCTCACCATCCCCCACCATCATCAGGTAGGTGGAGTTGAGTTGAGTGACTGAAAACTCTGATATGTGGAGACGATGTGTGGACTCTAAAAGATGATATTTTAAGATTTATATACAAGCATTATTATTATTATTATACGAGATTTATATAGCGCCAACAGTTTACTCAGCGCTTTACAATGTATAAGGGGGACAACACAATTACAGTACAGTTCAATACAAAAGGTACAGGAGGGCCCTGCTCGTAGAGCTTACATTCTAAAGGGAGGGGGTGGTGGTACAAAAGGTAATAGCTGCAAAGAATGATTTGATGGGGGTGGCTCAGGGACAGTTATGTGGGATAGGCTTCCCTGAATAAATGAGTTTTCAGGAATCTCCTAAAGGTGGACAGGGTAGGGGCTGATCGGACATACTGGGGCAGGGAATTCCAGAGGATGGGAGAGGCTCTGGAGAAGTCCTGAAGGCGAGCATGGGAGGAGGTAACAAGGGAGCTAGAGAGCAGGAGGTCCTGGGAGGAGCGGAGGGGACGATTTGGGCGATATCTGCAGATGAGGTTGGTGATGTAGATGGGGGCGATGTTGTGAATGGCCTTGTATGTTGTGGTTAGCATTTTGAATTTTACACGGTGAGGTAGGGGAAGCCAGTGAAGGGATTGGCAGAGAGGGGCAGCAGTCACGGATCGATTAGTGAGGTGTATTAGTCTAGCAGCAGCATTCATAATAGACTGAAGGGGGGATAGCCTGCTTAAGGGTAGGCCATTAAGGAGAGAGTTGCAATAGTCGAGGCGGGAAATAATCAAAGAGTGAATAAGTTGTTTTGTAGTGTCATTAGTCAGGAAGGGTCGAATTTTGGAGATGTTGCGGAGGTTAAGGCGGCAGGATTTAGCCAGTGATTGGATATGGGGGCTGAAGGAGAGGTCAGAGTCAAGGATTACACCCAGGACTCTGGCATGTGTGGAGGGACCAATGGTTGTGTTGTTGATATTAATGGTGAAGTCACAGGAGGGGGACCGTGAAGGAGGAAATATAACAAGCTCAGTTTTAGAAAGATTAAGTTTGAGGAAGTGGTGTGACATCCATACCGATATGTCATTCAGTAAGTTTGAGATCCGTGAGGAGATAGTCGGGGTGAGTTGGGGAGTGAAGAGATAGATCTGTGTGTCATCAGCATAGAGATGGTATTGGAAGCCATGGGAGGTGATCAACTGGCCCAGGGAAGAGGTATAGAGTGAGAAAAGGAGAGGCCCAAGGACGGAGCCTTGGGGTACCCCAACAGAAAGAGGAAGGGGAGCGGAGGAGATGGAGTTGTAAGTGACGCTGAAAGTGCGCTGAGATAGGTAGGAGGAGAACCAGGATAATGCATGTTTCTTACCATCAATGTTTCATTATATATTTAGAATAGAAGCCTAGGGGATTTAAATATTGTTATTAAAGAAGAGGAGGAGGATGAGGAGTATGGACTGATGGAGCCAACTGAGAGATGTCCCCGTCCTCTGTATTCCCGGGATCCCACACAGGAAGGTCACACCATCCCTCACCATCATCAGGTAGGTGGAGTTGAGGGTCGGGAACATAAAGTGATTGAACACTCTGACATGTGGAGACGATGTTTGGACTCTACAAGATGATATTTTCTATGTGATCTCACATCATAAATACTTCTATGTTACAGATGTTATTTTCTGCCATTCTGTTGCTTTAGGGTGAAGATCTGATTCAAATAAAAGTCAAGGATGAAGAAGAAGAGACGTATGTGAGGGATGATCAGCAATATACGGAGGAGGCTGGAATGACGAGGACATTCATAGAGGAGGACACTCCTACAGAGATCAGCACAGGTGAGCCGTTAATTATTCACATTTGATCTTCTTAATCTCCTTCTCATTGGTGCGGACACAATTTATGTCTCTAGACTTGATTTATGTAGGGGTTCAGCTGATGGTATTAGGCTTGTTACAGTAGCACCAATAAGATTTCTTACCTTTCTTAGGTTACCCTGTCTTTCGAGAAGACCTATAGCTAAACCTTAACGTAAAGCTCTATTAACAGTCTTGCTGGGATAGTCGAAGAAGCCGTAAGAGAGATACTTTAAATACTTCTCTTTCGTGGAGAAAATGCTTCTCCGAGCTTCCTCTAGTGTAGCTTCTCACCAAAAGCCTAGGCGTTGGGATACTTGTTCTATGTTAGAAAGGTGGGTCTGCCCAAATAACAATTTGAGATTTTTCTAGGACAGCCATCAAACTCTCAAAGGATCGTCTCACTTTATCTCCAGATTGGAAAATGGAAGGTGAGGACATTACTGGAGATTGTACGCTTGTGGTAATCTTTTCAATGCAAAAGGGTCTGCAAGTCTGAACTTTGAACCTCTTGTTTATCCGAGACCACGTGGCCCAGTGCCTAGGGTTGTGGTTGTGTAAAGAGCATGTTCCTATCCCAGTTACCATTGGTTCCTGCTCTTCTGACAAGGCTGTGTAAATGTAGAAGTGATCTGGGAGGAGGACCAAAGGCCCTTTGACTGAAGAGGGGGGAGAGTCCCAGCTGGTTGGGACCTCCACAGAGAACATCTGCTCACTCATATCTACCTGATCCAGATGGAATCTTGATGGAAGTAAACTAACCCTCTCATATCTATTGATGATGTTTTTATATTTTTCCAGGACACGCCATGGAGAAACCCTCAAAGGATCGTCTCACTTTATCTCCAGGTTGTAAAATGGAAGATGAGGACATCACAGGAGATTGTGGAGGAGAAAAGACAATGAGCTCCACTATGGATGGTGGACTTCACAGTGTGGATAGACCATGGAATCCCTCTGACTCTGAGCAACCTCGTACTGTGAGGGATGGTGTCGGAATTCAGGGGGAGGAGGCATTTTCTAGTCCCGAATGTGGGGAAAGTTTTACCTTTGAACCAAGTCTCAGTGCCCATCAGAGGTCACTCGTCGGCGAGAAACCGCATGCCTGCCCTGACTGCGGGAAATGTTTCGCCACAAGAACACTAGTCATCAGACATCAAAGATCTCACACGGGGGAGAAGCCGTATTCCTGCCCTCAGTGTGGGAAATCTTATTCACAATCCTCACAACTTCTCAGACATCGGCGACTACACACGGGAGAGAAGCCGTATCCCTGCCCCGAGTGCGGGAAATGTTTTCCAGTAAAATATGAATTAGTCGCACATCAAAGATCTCACATGGGGGAGAAGCCGTTTTCCTGCCCCGAGTGTGGAAAAGGTTATCCGCGAAAATTACATCTGATCAGACATCAAAGATCTCACACTGGGCAGAAACCGTATTCTTGCCCCGAGTGCGGGAAATGTTTTAAAGAGAAGTCCCATCTCCTCACCCATCAGAGAACTCACACGGGTGAGAAACCATATTCCTGCCCTGAGTGTGGGAAATGTTTTTTGGAGAAGTACCATCTTAACACTCATCTGAAAACTCACACGGGCGAGAAGCCATATTCCTGCCCCGAGTGCGGGAAATGTTTTTTAACGACTTCCCTTCTTAACAGACATAAGAGAATGCACACAGGGGTGAAGCTGTATTCCTGCCCTAAGTGCGGGAAAGGTTTTACGAGGAATGCTCATGTTTCCAGACACCAGAGGTGCCACACAACCCTCGAGAAGCCTTAGTGATTTGAGTGTGAGAAAAATGTCTTCTACACCCGACCTTGATATACACTTCGGGAAAACCAGAGTGCCGGAAATGTTTTAGAGAGAAGTCCTATCTCTTCCCCCAATAGAAAACTCACAGTAGTGAGAAGCCATTTTCCTGCCCTGAGTGCAGGAAATGTTTTTTTAAGGGCTTCCCATCTTAACAGACATCAGAGAATGCACACGGGGAGAAGCCATATTTGTGCCCCGAGTGCAGGAAATGTTTATTAACAACTTCCCATCTTAACAGACATCAGAGAAGGCACACGGGCGAGAAGCCGTATTCTTGCCCTGAGTGTGGGAAGAGTTTTACGAGGAGATCTCATGTTTTCAGACACCAGAGGTCCCACACAAGCCTCAAGAACCCTTAGCAACTTAAGCGTGGGAAATGTCTTCTACACCCGACCTTGATATACACCTCGGAAAACCTGAGGGTCGGGAAATGTTTTAAAGAGAAGTCCTATCTCTTCACCCATCAGAGAACTCAAACGGTTGAATAGCCGTTTTCCTGCCCTGAGTGTAGGAAAGGTTTTACAAGGATATCTCATGTTTTCAGACACCTGATGTCCCACACAACGCTCGAGAAGCCTTAGTGACTTGAGTGTGAGAAATGTCTTCTACACCTGACCTCGGAAAACCCGTGTCTGAGCACTCCTCCAAATTTCGTACTGTAAGAAACAGAGAAGGAGGAGGCTTGTCACTTGGATTAGTCCCTCATGCAGTGTGGTCTGATCTCCATTGCCCTTTAGGACGAGCTTTAAAGCGACTTGGCTGGTGCCATGCATTCTGATCTTCCCTGCTCTTTATCCACAAGCAATATCTAGCTCTGGGAAAACATCATCTAATCTTAAACTTATTCTTTCAACCCAATTACATACTTACCTATAAATTCAATCTAAAGAAAAACTTCTGCGCTACTAATAACTGTGATGGTGATTCTTAATGATGCTGCAAAAACAAATAGTGAACACCCCTCACTACTCATAAACTGAAATAAGTGCAATCGTGATAGATTGTGAACGTGTTTCTGCGCAAACAATATATTGATGTGAAAAAGAGCTGCTATTTTCCAAATACAATCCTAGCTGGGATGCCTCAGATTAAATGTATAAATAAGCAGAGTAAAAGTCCATGAAATAACATAAAACGTGCATCAAAGTGTCTGAGGTGTGGTTAAATTCACATAAAACATAAGCAATTGTGACTGGTGAGTGAACATGTGTTGCTAGGTGATCAGGTCACTGTTCGTGGAAATGGACACCCACTCAGGGCTCACAGAACTCTCACCTCCATGGCACAGTAAAAGTGCCTGTAGATTTCAATGAATCTGTGGTTGCTTTAATCCGGTGGTGGTAGTGTCGTCCCGGGCCTTCTCTGGGGGTGGCGTCACTTCCTTCAATGGATAGGCTCCAAAAGGTGGTGATGAAAAACAAAAAGGCTCCAATAGTGTGATAAAGTTTAAGCCAAGGAATTTATTAGAGTAAAATGGCTGAAGAAGTCACGTGATATGACGCAACGCGTAGGCACGCAACCGGAAATACGATAGCGCGGACCGGAAGTGACGTAGCGAGTATCGCTAACAAGCTGTCCTCACTGTTGTTTGGCGTTTTTTCGTTTATTTTCATGTAAGCAGCCATTTTACTCTAATAAATTCCTTGGCTTAAACTTTATCACACTATTGGAGCCTTTTTGTTTTTCATCACCACCTTTTGGAGCCTATCCATTGAAGGAAGTGACGCCACCCCCAGAGAAGGCCCGGGACGACACTACCACCACCGGATTAAAGCAACCACAGATTCATTGAAATCTACAGGCACTTTTACTGTGCCATGGAGGTGAGAGTTCTGTGAGCCCCGAGTGGGTGTCCATTTCCACGAACAGTCACCTGATCACCTAGCAACACATGTTCACTCACCAGTCACAATTGCTTATGTTTTATGTGAATTTAACCACACCTCAGACACTTTGATGCACGTTTTATGTTATTTCATGGACTTTTAC
Organism: Lithobates septentrionalis; assembly: GCA_037952835.1. NCBI lineage: Eukaryota > Metazoa > Chordata > Amphibia > Anura > Ranidae > Lithobates > Lithobates septentrionalis. The sequence goes on along the minus strand of JBBDGP010002589.1, from coordinate 666,725 downwards.
TCTGCTTATTTATACATTTAATCTGAGGCATCCCAGCTAGGATTGTATTTGGAAAATAGCAGCTCTTTTTCACATCAATATATTGTTTGCGCAGAAACACATACTTACCTATACTTACCTATTTTCATGCCGCTCTAATCCGGTCAGGTGATCTCCCTCATGTCAGCCAACGGCCGGCTGCAGGGGGGAGGAGAGAGTGCTCAACAACGGCTGGTAAAGCCTGGAATGGTGATGTCACCCATAGGCTTCAATAGCCCATCAGTTGTCTGAGCTCCCTCCTCTCCCCTGCAGCAGCACTAGCTGACACAGGTTTATGATACTGACGTGTTTTATCCCGCCCACAGGGCTTAGTTATAGCAGGTCTTCTAGGATTAAGACCTGTGGGTGGAGTGAAATGTATCAGCGAGACGTAGTCTGGAAGGAGCCAGGCTGAAGCTGCTTTTACTTCCTACACCTTGACACAGAGTGCAGCGTTCTACCTCCTTTCTCCCCCGTGTGTGCATTAAGCCGGGACAGGCTGTTTGGTGCGTTTAGTCATAGAGGTCTTCTATAACTAAGCCCTGTGGATGGGACAAACCACATTGGAGGCATGGCCTGTGAGAAGCCAGGCTGAAGCTTCTTTTACTTCCTACACCTTGAGTATTTTATGAGAGTGCAGCGTTCTACCTCCTTTCTCCCCCAAGTGTGCATTGAGCCGGGACAGGCTGTTCGGCGCCTTTCACCCTGCTCACGGGACTTAGTCATAGAGGTCCTCTATGACTAAGCCCTGTGGGTGGGACGAATTGTGTCGGTGGCATGGCCTGGGAGGAACCAGGCTGAAGCTGCTTTTACTTCCTATACCTTGAGTATTTTCTGGGAGTGCGGGGTTCTTCCTCCTTTCTCCCCTGTGTGTGCATTGAGGCGAGACAGGCTGTTTGGCCCGTTTTGCCCCTCTCACAGGGCTTAGTCATAGAGGTCCTTTATAACTATCCCTCGTGGGTGGGAAGAAACACGTCGGTGGCATGGCCTGGGAGGAGGCACGCTGAAGCCACTTTTACTTCCTACTCCTTGACTGCTTTCTTGGAATGCAGCGTTCTACCTCCTTTCTCCCCCGTGTGTGTGTGCATTGAGCTCAGACTGGCTCTTTGAATGCCTGTACTTCAGAATCAATGCGAGTCACTGGAGAATCAGAGAATGAGTGCTTGAAGCGGCGCTCAAAGTTTGTCCGGTTTATGGTCTCATGTTCGGGGAGGAGCTAGATATTGCTTGTGAATAAAGAGCAGGGGGAGACCAGACTACACGACACCGATGACTATTCAGTGCAGCAGAAATGCTACAAGCAAGTACAAGCGGCTGCATTTTTATTGAAGAGCGCCACCTGCTGTCAAAAACTGGTAAACATGACATTTTCAGATATAACATTTACTTTTTACTTGATGTGGAAATATTCACTTCATTTTTTAGTAAAAAAAAAAAATATGTCTTAACTGATTTTATCCAAGTTGATTTGATTAAAGTGTGCCTCCAGGTTTCTATTAAATGTGTTTTTTTTTGTTTTTGTTTTTTTTTTTATTCTTTTATACCCTTTTGTTTTAGCAGTTTGGTTTTATCAGCTTGTACTTGTTGGAACAGCTGACTCTACCCCTTCTCATAAATCTCAGGACGTCTGTAGTAGACTCCAATGATAAGTCGATCAGTTCATAGACCTGTCTATTATTCCTCCCGTAATTCCTCCTCCGCACCATGACCACCTCCAACCACAAGATCATCTTTCTTCCTCACTTTCACATCACATCTAACATAGAGAAACCACCCTCCATCTTTTCTATGCCCCCTGATGCTCTAAACAAGAGGATCAGCATGAATACAAACAGCCCAGTCTTGTGAGGTGTCAAGCCATGTTTCTGGAACACCAACCACATCTCCAGCCACAAGATCATCTTTCTTCCCCACTTTCACATCACATCTAACATAGAGAAACCACCCTCCATCTTTTCTATGTCCCGTGTCCCTCTAAACAAGAGGATCAGCATGAATACAAACAGCCCAGTCTTGTGAGGAGAAACATGTTAGATGTGATGTGAAAGTGAGGAAGGAAGATAATCTTGTGGTTGAAGATGTGGTTGGTGTTCCAGAAACACGGCTTGACTCCTCCCAAGACTGGGCTGATTGTTTTCATGCTGATCCTCTTGTTTAGGGGGACATAGAAAAGATGGAGGGGGGTTCCTCTATGTTAGATGTGATGTGAAAGTGAGGAAGAAAAATGATCTTGTAGCTGGAGATGTGGTTAGTGTTTCAGAAACACGGATTGACTCATCTTTCTTCCTCACTTTTATATCGCATCCAACATAGAGAAACCCCCCTCCATCTTTTCTATGTCCCGTGTCCCTCTAAACAAGAGGATGAGCATGAATACAAACAGCCCAGTCTTGTGAGAAGTCAAGCCATGTTTCTGGAACACCAACCACATCTCCAGCCACAAGATCATCTTTCTTCCTCACTTTCACATCACATCTAACATAGAGAAACCCCCCTCCATCTTTTCTATGTACCGTGTCCCTTTAAACAAGAGGATCAGCATGAGTACAAACAGCCCGGTCTTGTGAGGAGTCAAGTCGTGTTTCTGGAACACCAATTAAATCACATCTACCATAGAGAAACCCAACTCCATCTTTTGTTGGGTTTCAAATGCAGCTTTATGCATTGACATACCTCTGTATACTCAGTCTGTCTGGACATTATCCAGTTTAGCCCCTTAGACGTACTGCATACGTCCAAAGAGTGAACCTTTGATTACAAACTGATGGCTGCAGCAGCGGCCATAAGCTTATGTGGCTTTTGTTCAGCATCTCTCGGCTTGAAAGTGATGGGGCAGTTCCATATCTGCCAATCACTTTCACACAGCCGGCAGCGCAGTGCCTCCCCCTCCCACCAGAACCCCCCCCCCCCCTCTCTCCCTCCCGGGCTCTCCTGCTCTTACCGGAGACGGAGGACACAACCGCCGGCTAGGGGAGGGACATCCATGCCTCGATCTGACATGCAAACAATGAGTGATGTCACTTCCTGTATCAGATGCAGCCTTTCCTGGCCTGTACAGGCAGGGGACACATCTAACCAAGCTGATCTGTGCTCGATTAGATGGTGTGAAGGGCAGGGGAGACATTGGGTCTATTAGACCCCTACTGTCTCCAAAAAGAGTACCTGTCACCTGCTCAATGCATTTATTAACCTCTTGTGATAGCAATCAAGCAAAAAATAAATGAAAAAAAAAATAAAAGAAAAAAGTTAAAAAAAATCAATAAAATTAGAATAGAATATATAAAAAATTGCTGTAACCCCTGTCGCCCCACATACCTGCACAAGCCCAGGGTGCATACGTGTATGTAAACCGTGGTTGCGCCACACGTGTGACATATCGCCGCGAACACCAGAATGAGAACAATAATTCTAGAACAAGAGCTCCTAGTTGACTGTAAATTGATGAGCTGTAAAGGCTTTTAAAGCGTCGCTTATGCTGATTTTTTGGCGATATCGCGGGCGCATGCATTTTTATGACATGGAATGTTTGGTATCTATTTACTTGATGCAACCCCATCTTTAATATTTTAACAAAAAATTGGTATAATACTGTGTGTATTTGCGCTAAAATGTATTTTATTATATTTTTTCCTAAAAATTTACATTTAATAAACAGTTGCGAAAATATGACCTGACATAGGCTGCAGGTGGTCTGCAGAAAAAGAGGTGGGGGTGAAATAGATACCAATAGGCTGCAGGAGATCTGCAGAAAAGGGGGGTGAAATAGATGCTAAAAGGGCTGCAGGAGATCTATAGAAAAAGGAGGGGGGTTGAAATAGATACTAATAGGCTGCAAAAGATCTGCAGAAAAAGGGAAGGGAGTGAAATAGATGCTAATAGGCTGTAGAAGATCTGCAGAAAAAACGGAGGGGGGTGAAATAGATGCCAATAGGCTGCAGGAGATCTGCAGAAAGGGGGGATGAAATAGATCTGCAGGAAAAGTGTGTGTGTGTTTGGGGGGGGGGGAATAGATGTTAATAGGCTGCAAGATATCTGCAGAAAAAGGGGGAGGGGTGAAATAGATGTAGATACCACATTTCTGCAGCTCTCCTGCAGCCTATTAGCATCTATTTCCCTTTTAAATTCTCCAGATCTCTTGCAAACTATTAACATGTATTTCCCAATTTTTTTTTACAAATATGGGGGGACGGTGTATCTGGGAGCCCCCTTATTGTTAAAAGGGGGCCTCCAGATTCCAATAAGCCCCCCCCCATCCACAGACCTCCCACAATCACAGGGCCAGGGTTGCAGGGAGAGGCCCTTGTCCTCATTAACATGGAGACAAGGTGCTTTGCCAGGGGAGCTCCCCCCCCCATTGCAAGGTACCTGCCAGGCTGCATGCTTGGATAAGGGTCTGGTATGGATTTCTACAGGGGGGAACCCAAACTTTTTTCTCTTGATTTTTGGGTGGGGTCCAACTTAAATTTCGCAGCAGCCCTGAGGAGGGACTTGGTATGAATTAGGGGGAACCCCCGCTATTCCTGCTTCCTTTGCTTGCATGGCCAAAGATTTACCTCCCTTATCCTAGATGAGGGTCTATTATAGATGTTAATAGGGAACGCCCACAAAAAAAAATGAGGGTTCCCCCATAATTCATACCAGATCTGGTATGAATTTTAAGGTGGTTCCAATGCAAAAATCAAGAAAAAAAGCACCCCCCCCCCCCCCAAACAAAAATCTATAATAGACCCTTATCCGAGCATGCAGCCTGGCAGGCCAGGACAGGAGGAGGGGAGCAAGCACATGGCTCCCTCCATCATTCTAAAACCAGGCCACATGCCTTCAACATGGGGAGGAGGGCTACCTTGCTAGGGGGTACCCGCCCTAGCAAAGCACCTTGTCCCCATGTAGATGAGGACAAGGGCCTCTTCCCCACAACCCTGGCCTGGTGGGTCGTGGGAGTCCCTCATGGGGGACTTTCTGGAGTCTAGAAACCACCTTAAAAAATCGGACTATAGCCACCGAATCAGCATACAGACTTGGCGGTAAATGGGTTAAATATGACATTTTACTTACCACTAAATGGGTAAATGTTCTTCTGCACACCAGAACAGCCATGGTACGATCCAATCTTGGGTTTGGACCATACCTTAAGCTCATTCCTAATGAGGATGGATGCCAAAAGCCAGTCTTACCTCCCAAGCAGGCCCTGCATTTTCCCAAGAAAGAACCCACACTCTAGGTTACCCAAGCTTACATAACCCTTCCTGATACAGGGATCACATAAAAAGGAATGACACTGGAGGGTTCCACCCGAATGGCCTTCTATAGGCATACCACAACACTCATGAGTAACAGGGAACACTGCCCGGCAAACATAGGCCAATACTGTTCCTGAAAGGGTCCCATACTGGTGTACCAAGGTCCCCCGTAGAGACTTCTAGTAGCAAACTGTGGAACCACACCAAGATTAACTACTGGGCCCAGGAACAGAGACCTTCATCTCACTACCTTCATATATCCTAAGCATTTCAAATAAAGATACAAATTCCCACTTGGTTGGATTGGAAATAACACCATCTATATATAGATATACTGTAGATATATATATACACACTCAGGAGATATTCTCCTTGTTTCTCTGTTGGGTTGTTTAATCAAGGTTTGGTGGACATGTGTTGGATTTATTTATGATGATCACTCCCCAATTGAGATGTTCCTCCACAGTGGGGAGCTCATGATGAGCAGAACATGGACTCACAGGACCATGGTGGGGAACCATCTGCATGGTTCTACATCTCCTCTTCAGTGGATTATATATGGACTGTTTCGAAAGACATCAGAACATTGTCTCCACTAGCCTCAATATCCATAGCACTCGAGGAAGAGAGGAGTCACACCAGAGACACTCTAGGTTGACGGTCAACTCCCTTAAAGGCACATATATCTAGTACATATATCCCGAGCATTCAAAATACATATAAAAATGCTCACTTGGTGGGAATGGAGATAGCACCATCTATATATGTACACAGAAGACATTCTCCTTGTGTCTCTGTTGGGTTGCCTAATCAGTGTTTGGTGGGTATGTGTTTGGTTTGTTTGTGATGATCACTCCCCATCTGAGAAGTTCCTCTACAATATGGAGGTCATGATGTGCGGAACACGGGCTCCTTATTCACGTGAGACTCCCAGGACTATGGTGATGGATCTTCTGCAATGTTCTCCTCTTCATTGGATCATATATGGACCACATAAAAAGATATCAGAACGTTGTATCCAGCCTCAATATCCATAGCAATTGAGACAGAGAGGAGTCAGGCCAGGGACCGCCTAGGTTGAAGGTAAACTTCCTTTGCACCTATATATGCACCTATATAACCTAATCGTTAAAAATACATATGCAAATATAATCCCCCCTTGGTGGGAGTGGAGGTGACCCCATATGTAAGGATATACAGTACATACACACATAGTACAAGGCTGTGTTTGAGACGTTTCCCGTGGGCTGCAGTTCCTCTGAGCTCCACAAGATGGCAATCTCAGTTCTACCCAAACAGGAAGTCTCTATGAAAGATAGGAAGTGATGGATGATACAAACAGGAAGTGATGTAATTATATAAATAAAGTTCCTGGCGAGAGGAGATTTTGAGGGAAGTCGAGAGGAGACGTTGGTGGGACTGGCAGCAGAGGCGGTAATAAGACATTTCATATTTACACCCAGTAACCCCCCCGTCATGTCCGTCCTCTTCCTCCATAGTCACTGTGAGGTCTTTTATCTCCAGCAGATGATGATACACACATATATATTGTGGACGGAAAGTATTCAGACCCCCTTAAATTTTTCACTCTTTGTTATATTGCAGCCATTTGCTAAAATCATTTAAGTTCATTTTTTTCCTCATTAATGTACACACAGCCCCCCATATTGTACACACAGCACCCCATATTGTACACACAGCCCCCCATATTGACAGAAATACACAGAATTGTTGACATTTTTGCAGATTTATTACAAAAGAAAAACTGAAATTTCACATGGTCCTAAGTATTCAGACTCTTTGCTCAGTATTTAGTAGAAGCCCCTTTTGATCTAATACAGCCATGAGTCTTTTTGGGAAAAATGCAACAAGTTTTTCACACCTGGATTTGGGGATCCTCTGCCATTCCTCCTTGCAGATCCTCTCCAGTTCTGTCAGGTTGGATGGTAAACGTTGGTGGACGGCCATTTTTAGGTCTCTCCGGAGATGCTCAATTGGGTTTAAGTCAGGGCTCTGGCTGGGCCATTCAAGAACAGTCACGGGGTTGTTGTGAAGCCACTCCTTCCTTATTTTAGCTGTGTGCTTAGGGTCATTGTCTTGTTGGAAGGTAAACCCAGTCTGAGGTCCTGAGCACTCTGGAGAAGGTTTTCGTCCAGGATATCCCTGTACTTGGCCACATTCATCTTTCCCTCAATTGCAACCAGTCACCCTGTCCCTGCAGCTTAAAAACACCCCCACAGCATGATGCTGCCATCACCATGCTTCACTGTTGGGACTGTATTGAACAGGTGATGAGCAGTGCCTGGTTTTCTCCACACATACCGCTTAGAATTAAGGCCAAAAAATTCTATCTTGGTCTCATCAGACCAGAGATTCATATTTCTCACCATCTTGGAGTCCTTCAGGTGTTTTTTTAGCAAACTCCATGCGGGCTTTCATGTGTCTTGAACTAAGGAGAGGCTTCCGTCGGGCCACTCTGCCATAAAGCCCCGACTGGTGGAGGCCTGCAGTGATGGTTGACCTTCTACAACTTTCTCCCATCTCCCGACTGCATCTCTGGAGCTCAGCCACAGTGATCTTTGGGTTCTTCTTTACCTCTCTCACCAAGGCTCTTCTCCCCTGATAGCTTCTGGTCGTCCCAAATGTCTTCCATTTAGGGATTATGGAGGCCACTGTGCTCTTAGGAACCTTAAGTGCAGCAGAAATTTTTTTGTAAACTTGACCAGATCTGTGCCTTACCACAATTCTGTCTCTGAGCTCTTCAGGCAGTTCCTTTGACCTCATTATTCTCATTTGCTCTGACATGCACTGTGAGCTGTAAGGTCTTTTATAGACAGGTGTGTGGCTTTCCTAATCAAGTCCAATCAGTATAATCAAACACAGCTGGACTCAAATGAAGGTGTAGAACCATCTCAGAGATGACCAGAAGAAATGGACAGCACCTGAATTATATGAGTGTCACAGCAAAGGGTCTGAATACTTAGGACCAAGTGATATTTCAGTTTTTCTTTTTTAATAAATCTGCAAAAATGTCAACAATTCTGTGTTTTTCTGTCAATATGGGGTGCTGTGTGTACATTAATGAGGAAAAAAAATGAACTTAAATGATTTTAGCAAATGGCTGCAATATAACAAAGAGTGAAAAATTTAAGGGGGTCTGAATACTTTCCGTCCCCACTGTATAGTGTGGAAACAAAGATTACCCCTTCAGGGTCAGAACATTCTCCCACCTACGGGATCGGAACATTGCCTTCGTTTTGGAGATGTGTGGCCTTTCCACCTTTTCTCCTTATCAGTCTATACTATCGTATTACACGACTTTTCTTGGGTCGAAGGATGGGGGTTTAGAGGACAATTGGACCTTTGGTACATGCTCCTGAGCACAGCCCACCTTGACAGATACTAACCTATCATCCAGGGATCTTCAATGTATGACCCTGCCCAGAACTACACATCCTTTCTTCCAGAAAGCGCCTTTATCATCTTACACATGTGCATCACAACCCCTATTCATACTATTATGGAGAGTCATACCAAGCAGGACCAGGGTGTACATGTGCAGGATGAAGAGGACCCCACAAGGACACTTTGTGAAACAAGGCTGTGCATTTCCGGGCAGGGTCACACAGTAAAGATCTGGTGGTAGATAGGTTTAGGTAGAGATAGGAGATTTTTCACTGTGCGACCCTACCCGGAGTAACATATCCTTGGTTCAGAAAGTGTCCTTTCCAGGTCTTCTTCATCCTGCACATGTGCACCATGGCCCCATACATCACTGTGAGGAGAATTGTACTCTGCAGGACTGCTGCAGGCCACTATGAGTAAGTCTTTCAACAACAACAAACGAATCCAGGACTTGCATGTGCAGATGAAGAGGACCCAGAAGGGACACATTCTGAAGCAAGGCTGTATGGTTCTGGGTAGGGTAACTGGATGGAGCATGTAGGGTAGACAAGGTGGGGGGAGGTTCCAGGGAGGGTAGCTAGATGGAGGACGTAGGTTAGACAAGGTGGGGGAGATTCCAGGTAGGTTAGACAAGGTTGGGGGAGGTTTCAGGTAGGGTAGCTTGATGGAGGACGTAGGTTAGACAAGGTGGGGGAGGTTTCGGGTAGGGTAGCTTGATGGAGGACGTAGGTTAGACAAGGTGGGGGATGTTTCAGGTAGGGTAGCTTGATGGAGGACAAAGGTTAGACAAGGTGGGGGAGGTTTCGGGTAGGGTAGCTTGATGGAGGACGTAGGTTAGACAAGGTGGGGGAAAGTTCTGTTTATGGTAGCTTAATATAGGGTGTGAGATAGGGAGTAGGTTAGACAAGGTAGGGGAGATTCCAGGTAGGGTAGCTTGATGGAGGACGTAGGTTAGACAAGGTGGGGGATGTTTCGGGTAGGGTAATTTGATGGAGGACGTAGGTTGGACAAGGTGGGGGATGTTTCAGATAGGGTAGCTTGATGGAGGACGTAGGTTAGACAATGTAGGGGAGATTCCAGGTAGGGTAGCTTGATGGAGGACGTAGGTTAGACAAGGTGGGGGATGTTCCAGGTAGGGTAGCTTGATGGAGGACGTAGGTTAGACAAGGTGGGGGAAGTTTCGGGTAGGGTAGCTTGATGGAGGACGTAGGTTAGACAATATAGGGGAGATTCCAGGTAGGGTAGCTGGATGGAGGACGTAGGTTAGACAAGGTGGGGGATGTTCCAGGTAGGGTAGCTTGATGGAGGACGTAGGTTAGACAATGTAGGGGAGATTCCAGGTAGGGTAGCTTGATGGAGGACGTAGGTTAGACAAGGTGGGGGATGTTCCAGGTAGGGTAGCTTGATGGAGGACGTAGGTTAGACAAGGTGGGGGATGTTTCAGGTAGGGTAGCTTGATGGAGGACGTAGGTTAGACAAGGTAGGGGAGATTCCAGGTAGGGTAGCTTGATGGAGGACGTAGGTTAGACAAGGTGGGGGATGTTTCAGGTAGGGTAGCTTGATGGAGGACGTAGGTTAGACAAGGTGGGGGATGTTTCAGGTAGGGTAGCTTGATGGAGGACGTAGGTTAGACAAGGTAGGGGAGATTCCAGGTAGGGTAGCTTGATGGAGGACGTAGGTTAGACAAGGTGGGGGATGTTTCAGGTAGGGTAGCTTGATGGAGGACGTAGGTTAGACAAGGTGGGGGATGTTTCAGGTAGGGTAGCTTGATGGAGGACGTAGGTTAGACAAGGTGGGGGAGGTTTCGGGTAGGTTAGACAAGGTTGGGGGAGGTTCCAGGTAGGGTAGCTTGATGGAGGACGTAGGTTAGACAAGGTGGGGGGGTGGATGTTCCAAAGGTACAATCGTCCTTTAACCTCATCACAAATTTGAATGTGTATGTCTTTATTTCATAAGCATTTGAACTTGGAATAAAGAGGGTATAATGGGACTTCAAAGCAGACCTTCACTCCCATTTTCTTTATTCAAAACTGACCCATAGCACCTGGACACAAGGGTGCATTAGTGTAATGAGGGTGTGATGTTTCAGACGGACGATTCTCCTTTTCCTTCCTCTAAAGTTTCCATTGAGGACTGTGCCTAGATAACCACGTGCTATGCAAATTAGGTTGAAAGTCTTATAGACTTAGGGAACGGGTGTACCTATGCTCCTCCGAAAGGCCTGGTGTCACCAGGAAACCAGAGTTAGAGATGGGTCTTGATTTGAGCAGTGTGGAGAAGATTCATTTTTAAAGCAGAAAAAAAATTAGCCTTTACATACACTTTAAGAAACATTACCTCCATTCTTTTGGGAAATTGCAAATAAATAAAAAAATCAATGGGGATATCTTTTTTTGGGGGGGATGTGCTCAAGGCCCGATCTAACACCTTTCTTCGCTTTTGCTAACTACAATCTAATGACACAGTTGTTGAAGACCAGGTTCTGAGGGATAGAGGCATTGTGGCTTCCGTCATCACTATAATGGTGAAGGTGCAGACGTCCGCGTCCTGTAAGGTGTGTCATTGTACTTAGAAGGCTTATTTTGGTGGTGTGTCCAAAGGTTTTGACCCCAGGAGCTTCACTGCTGGACTAATTCTCTTTTTCCTGCCATTGGCCCAGTATTTGGTTAGGACTTTTACAGTCCTAACTGTCAAATCCACTCTGCCTCCATAGGGTTTGAGCCTGGACCTTCAGAGACCTGCTTTTGAGCCAGTTAGGAAAATGTCCCTCCTGTCCTTGTCCCACAAGGTGGCCTTCCTTGAGGCCATCACCTCGACCAGAGGACTATCTGAACTGGCAGCCTTGTCTATAAAGAACCCTTTTTCAATCCTTCAGAAGTATAAGGTTAGTCTGAGATCAAGGTCTTCTTTCTTGCAAAGAGGTCCTCCTCAGTGACCAGAGGTCTTCCTCAGTGTGGATGTTGTCTTGCCATCCTTTTGTGACCAGTACCAGTAAACCAGTAGGAGATTGCTTTCCGTGGCCTAGAAAATTGTCCAAGTTGTCCATGTCTATCTTTCGGCCATGACTTCAGTTAGGAAGACTGATGCTCTTTGTCATAGTGGAGGGTCCCAGGAAGGGTCCTCAGACTTGTGGTACTTTTTTTATATATTTTACAAAAATGTACAGGCTTAAAAAAAGAGAGATTTTATAAACAAATGAAAAAAATGTACTGAAAGAGTAAACATGCTCCAAGAAATAACTTCACATCAGAAGCCCTTATTACATCAGAAGTCTCCCACCCCCTGCACATCAGAGTGCCCCTCTTTACATTAGAAGACCTCCAACACATTAGAGTACCCCCTTTCATATCAGGGACCCTCCTATCACATCAGATTGATTCCTTCACTTCAAATGCTCCTCACATCAGACTCCCTTATTCACATCAGAGTCTGACCTTACACATCAGAGACCCCCATACGTATCAGAGGCTTCCTCGTACATCAGAGCCCCACTTGCACATCAGAGCCCATCAGAGGCCCCCTTGCACATCAGAGGCTCCCTTACACATCTGAGGCCCCCTTTCACATCAGAGCCCCACTTGCACATCGGAGCCCATCAGATTCCCCCTTGCACATCGGAGTTTATCAGAACCCCTTGCACATCAGGTCCCCCCTTGAACATAAGAGTCCATCGGATCCCCCGTTGCACATCGACCAAGGCGAAGGCAGAGATCATCTGGGCTGGACGGCTTAAGTAGGCAGGACCGACGAGCAGGATATCATCAACAGGTGAGTCACTGTGGAGAGATAGGAGCTGGCATTTATCTGACAGCTGAGCGGCCAGCTCAGGAAAGGAAGGGCTGAGCCTAGCCCTGACAGCGATCCAGCGAAACGCGTAGACGCACAGGGGCCCACGCATGTTCTGATGTCACACTGTTGTGTGTCATTTTTCCATTTGGGTATATGTAACGTCCTCCTCTTCTGGCCATTCGTCTGTGTTTTTGGACAAAATCCTTTCTTTCCATTTTTTATATATCGTGTATGTTTATATGTCAATGTTTAATAAAATGTAAAAACTTTTTAAAATTATATTGTTGTTCCAATCTGCCTCCAAAGTCCGACCTAGTGGGTTATGTCATATGATCTTACTGTTGGTGTTTCCATACAGAGGTTCCCTCAAACCATAAAGAGGTAAACATCACGCCACCTCCACCTCACTCCCTGACACCCGAGAGAGTAAGAAGATTCCTGAAGTCACCGGCGAGATCATTGGCTGGGAGAGGTGAGCGGTGCCGGGAATTCTGGGACATTATCCAGTAACAGACAAGGGATGTGTCTGGATGGTGACTGTATCATTGTGTGTGTCAGGTTCCTATAAGGTGTCAGGATGTCACTGTCTATTTCTCCATGGAGGAGTGGGAGTATTTAGAAGGACACAAGGATCTCTACAAGGACGTCATGATGGACAATCAGCCGCCCCTCACATCACCGGGTAAGAGGAGACTTTATTGTAAAGGAGAGAGCAGTACTGAGGGTCCACCTAGATCCCCCATCATCTGATAAACACATAGAAACAATGTATTCAGTCAGTGTGTGTGTTTCCTACAGATGGATCCAGTAATGGGAACCCACCAGAGAGATGTCCTCATCCTCTGTATTCCCGGGATTCCACACAGGAAGATCTCACCATCCCCCACCATCATCAGGTAGATGGATTCAGTCTCTGGTAGTTATGATTTATATACAATCTCGTTTGTTACAATAAATGTTGTACTTCATATCCAGAGTGGAAACCTTGGGGATTTACATATTGTCGTTAAAGAAGAGTTTAAAGAGGAGGAGGATGAGTATGGTGTGATGAAGGAGTCTTCAGGAGGGCAGAAGGATCTTTACAGGAATGATACGATGGAGCCACCAGAGAGATGTCCCCGTCCTCTGTATTCCCGGGATTCCAAACAAGATCACACCATCCCAAACCATCATCAGGTAGATAAGTGACAATCGCTAATAGTTTAAGATTTATACACAAGCATGTTTCTTCCCATAAATTTTTCATTATATATTTAGAATGGAAGCCTCGGGGATTTAAATATTGTTATTAAAGAAGAGTTTAAAGAGGAGGATGAGGAGTATGGAGTGATGGAGCCAACTGAGAGATGTCCCCGTCCTCTGTATTCCCGGGATTCCACACAGGAAGGTCACACCATCCCCCACCATTATCAGGTAGGTGGAGTTGAGGGTCGGGAACATAAAGTGATTGAACACTCTGACATGTGGAGACGATGTTTGGACTCTACAAGATGATATTTTCTATGTGATCTCACATCATAAATACTTCTATGTTACAGATGTTATTTTCTGCCATTCTGTTGGTTTAGGGTGAAGATCTGATTAGAATAAAAGTCGAGAGTGAAGCGGAGGAGACGGATGTGGAGGATGATGATAAGTATATGGAGGAGGCTGAAATGGGAACATCCAAAAAGGAGGACGCTCTTACAGAGATCAGCACAGGTGAGCTATAATATATTCTTCTGCACACTGATTGGCCCAGAATAGGGCGGGAGCTGAGGGATATCAGCCAATAATAGGTTGATAATGGCCCCCTCCCTGTACTGATACCCGTCCTGGGGTTCAGCTGGCAGTATTAGGTTGTGTTTCACTTACAGTAGCACAGATATGATAACACCGATTGAGCCTTTCTTAGGTTGGTCCCTCTTCTTCCAGCAAACCTATAACTAAATGCTACCAAAAAAACTATATGAACCTCTCCAAAGTCCCACCAGACGTCTAGGCCTAGGACCATGGGGTCTCCAAACTTTCTAAGCAAAGAACGCCATGCACCATGGTTTACTCCCAAGGAAGGAGTTGTGCCCCATCATTGGTGTCAATTGGAGGAATAGTACCCCATCGATGGTGTCCATGGGAGGAATTATGGTCCATCATTGGGGACGGTTGGAGCCCCCGAGGGCTGGATACAGGCAAGCAAGGCCCACAGTATGTTGACCACTGCCTTGGACAAATGTGTTCTTTGTTAAAGGGGACCCGGTGCCCAGGCTCATGGTTGTGTGAACAGCACCTAACTCTCAGTTCTTATTGGTTCCTATCAATTTCTGACAATTCTATGTGAACTTCTCCAAACTCCCACCAGAAGCCTAGGCCTTGGGAAATGTCTTCCATGTTTAAGGGGAGGATCTGCCAAACTGAACTCTGATCCTCCTCTGTAGCAGGCATAATATGACCCGGTGCCTAGGCTTATGGTTGTGTGAACAGAACACAACTCTCAGTTCCTAGTGGTTCCTATCAGTTTCTGACAGGGCTACATGAACTTCTCCAAAGTCCCACCACAAGCCTAGGCCTTGGAAAATGTCTTCCATGTTTAAGGGGAGGATCTGCTGAAGCTGAACTCGAATCCTCCTCTGTAGCAGGAATAATATGACCCTGGACCTAGACTCATGGTTGTGTGAACAGCACACAACTCTCAGTTCTTATTGGTTCCTATCAATTTCTGACAAGGCTACATGAACTTCTCAAAACTCCCACCACAATCCTAGGCCTTGGGAAATGTCTTCCATGTTTAAGGGGAGGATCTGCTGGACTGAACTCTGATCCTCCTCTGTAGCAGGAATAATATGACCCAGCGCCTAGGCTCACATTTGTGGGAACAGCTCTCAGTTCCTATTGGTTCCCATTCATTTCTGACAAGGTTACATGAATTTCACCAAAGTCCCACCAGAAACGGAGGTCTTGAGCACTGTCTTCCATGTTTAAGGGGAGATTCTGCCTAGTGCCTAGGCTTATGGTTGTGAGAACAGCACACAACTCTCAGTTCCTAATGGTTCCTATCAATTTCTGACAAGGCTACATGAACTTCTTCAAACTCCCACCACGAGCCTAGGCCTTGGGAAATGACTTCCATATTTTAAGGGAGGATCTGCTGGACTGAACTCGGATCCTCCTCTGTAGCAGGAATAATATGACCCGGTGCCTAGGCTCATGGTTGTGAGAACAGCACACAGCTCTCAGTTCCTATTGGTTCCCATTAATTTCTGACAAGGTTACATGAACTTCTCCAAACTCCCACCAGAAGCCTAGGCCTTGGGAAATGTCTTCCATGTTTAAGCGGAGGATCTGCCGAAGCTGAACTCGGATCCTCCTCTGTGGCAGGAGTCCTATGACCCCATGCCTAGGCTTATGGTTGTGAGAACAGCACACAGCTCTCAGTTCCTATTGGTTCCCATTAATTTCTGACAAGGTTACATGAACTTCTCCAAACTCCCACCACAAGCCTAGGCCTTGGGAAATGTCTTCCATGTTTAAGGGGAAGGTCTGTCAAGCTGAACTCTGATCCTCCTCTGTGGTAGGAGTCCTATGACCCCATGCCTAGGCTCATGGTTGTGTGAACAGCACAAAACTCTTAAGTTCCTATTGGTTCCTATCAATTTCTGACAAGGTTACATGAACTTCTCCAAAGTCCCACCAGAAACGGAGGTCTTGGGCACCGTCTTCCATGTTTAAGGGGAGATTCTGCCTAGTGCCTACTGCCTAGGCTTATGGTTGTGTGAACAGCACACAACTCTAAGTTCTTACTGGTTCCTCTCAATTTCTGACAAGGCTACTTGAACATCTCCAAAGTCCCACCAGAAACGGAGGTCTTGAGCACTGTCTTCCATGTTTAAGGGGAGAATGTGCCTAGGCTTATGGTTGTGTGAACAGCACACAACTCTCAGTTCCTATTGGTTCCTCTCAATTTCTGACAAGGTTACATGAACTTCACCAAAGTCCCACCAGAAACTGAAGTCTTGGGCACCGTCTTCCATGTTTAAGGGGAGAATCTGCCTAGAGCCTAGGCTTATGGTTGTGAGATCAGCACACAACTCTCAGTTCTTATTGGTTCCTATCAATTTCTGACAAGGCTACATGAACTTCTCCAAAGTCCCACCAAAAAGCCTGGAGGACACCCAGGTAGAACATCTCCTCACCTGAACGTAGCTGATCCAGGTTAAATCCTGGTGTAAGTGAACTGATCCGCTCCCATCCCCCATTAATAATGTTTTTTTTTAATGTATTTCCAGGACGCACCACGAAGAAACCCTCAAAGGATCGTCTCACTTTATCTCTAGATTGTAAAACTGAAGACGAGGACACTAAAGACAGTGGCAGAATCCAGGAGGAGAAGCCGCATTCCTGCCCTGATTGCGGGAAACGTTTTGCATCCAAAACGCTAGTTTCCAAACATCAGAAATCTCACTCGGGCGAGAAGCCGCACGCCTGCCCCGACTGCGGGAAATGTTTCGCCACGCGGTCGCTAGTTGCCAGGCATCGGAGATCTCACACGGGGGAGAAGCCGTATTCCTGCTCCGAGTGCGGGAAACGTTACTCGCAAACCTCCAAACTGATTAGACATCAGAGGTCCCACACGGGGGAGAAGCCCTTCTCCTGCCCCGAGTGCGGGAAGTGCTACCCAGTAAAATACGAACTGGTCGCACATCTAAAATCTCACACGGGGGAGAGGCCGTTTTCCTGCGCGGAGTGCGGGAAATGTTTCAAAGAGAAGTCCCATCTTAACACGCATTTAAGATCCCACACGGGGGAGAAGCCGCATCCCTGCCCTGAGTGCGGGAAATGCTTCAAAGAGAAGTCGCATCTCTACACTCACCAGAAAACTCACAAGGGCGAGAAGCCGTATTCCTGCGCGGATTGTGGGAAGCGCTTTTCTGAGAAGTACCACCTGAATAGTCATCGGAAAATTCACACGGGGGAGAAGATGCACCCTTGCGCCGAGTGCGGGAAAAGCTTTCCTATGGCGTCCCACCTTTTAATACACCAGAGAAAGCACACCGGGGAAAAGCCGTTTTCCTGCCCTCAGTGCGGGAAGTGTTTTGTTAGAAAATCTCACGTGGATAGACACCAAAAATCCCACACGGGGGAGAAACCGTTTTCCTGCGCCGAGTGCGGGAAAAGTTTTTCACAGAAGTGCCATCTTACCAAACACCAAAAGGAGCACACGGGCGAGAAGCCGTTCCCCTGCCCCGAGTGCGGGCAATGTTTTACGCACAAATCGCTGCTAGAAAGGCATCACCGGTCCCACACGGGGGAGAAGCCGTTTTCCTGCCCGGAGTGCGGGAAAGGTTTTTCGGATAAGGCCAAACTCTCTCGGCATCAGAGGCTGCACACGGGCGAGAAACCGTATTCCTGCCCCGAGTGCGGGAAATGCTATCCGCAGAAATCGGAACTTGATATACATCAGAGGTCTCACACGGGGGAGAAGCCGTATTCCTGCCCCGAGTGCGGGAAGCGTTTTACGCAGAAGTCTCATGTCTCCAGACACCAGAGGTCCCACACAACCGTGGAGGTGATTGTGTCCTGAGTGTGGAAACTGGTTTCTATACCGGACCGTGACATACATGTCCGATGCCGGGAGAGAGAGGGGGGAGGGGCTTGTCATTGCTGGATTGGTTCTTCCTCCCGTGTAGTCTGATCTCCCCTGCCATTGAGCACAAGCCTCAAAGACAAGAGTCCTGGTGAGGAACATGTTAGATATTACTTGGGGGGGTGAAGAGTGGGGGGATCACACTACATGGTGCCAGTGACTATTCAGTACAGCTATGAGCCTGCGCAGGCATCTCCATTGGCTTGTAGGCTGCCACCTGCTGCCTGAAATTGGTCAATATGACATTTTCAGAGGTAACCTTTCAATTTTACTTGCTAAAACATACAAATATATATTAACTCCAATTATTTTCTAGTATGAAACATAGATATTCAAGTTGATTTTATTCCTTGTACCTATAAATAATAAAAGTGTGCCTTCAGATTTGCTTTATTATTATTTTTTCTTTTGTTTTCTTTCTTGCGTGTCTCTTTTTTTTGTTTGTTTTGTGACTGTTGAAGAAGCCGGTGTTCATCCCTCCTGTTATGAATCTCGGGGTATCTGTAGTACTCAATGTATATAGTTCACCAGTTTATAGAACCATATACAGTATCTCACAAAAGTGAGTACACCCCTCAGATTTCTGTAAATCTTTTCTTCTATCTTTTCATGTGACAACACTGAAGAAATGACACTTTGCTACAATGTAAAGTAGTGAGTGTACAGCTTGTATAACAGTGTAAATTTGCTGTCCCCTCAAAATAACTCAACACACAGCCATTAATGTCTAAACCGCTGGCAACAAAAGTCAGTACACCCCTAAGTGAAAATGTCCAAATTGGGCCCCAAAGTGTCAATATTTTGTGTGGCCACCATTATTTTCCAGCACTGCCTTAACCCTCTTGGGCATGGAGTTCACCAGAGCTTCACAGGTTGGCACTGAAGTCCTCTTCCACTCCTCCATGACGACATCACAGAGCTGGTGGATGTTAGAGACCTTGTGCTCCTCCACCTTCTGTTTGAGGATGTCCCACAGATGATCAATAGGGTTTAGGTCTGGAGACATGCTTGGTCAGTCCATCACCTTTACCCTCAGCTCCTTTAGCAAGGCAGTGGTCATCTCGGAGGTGTGTTTGGGGCCGTTATCATGTTGGAATACTGCCCTGCGGCCCAGTCTCCGAAGGGAGGGGATCATGCTCTGCTTCAGTATGTCACAGTACATGTTGGCATTCATGGTTCCCTCAATGATCTGTAGCTCCCCAGTGCCGGCAGCACTCATGCAGCCCCAGACCATGACACTCCCACCACCATGCTTGACTGTAGACAAGACACACTTGTCTTTGTACTCCTCAACTGGTTGCCGCCACACACGCTTGTCACCATCTGAACCAAATAAGTTTATCTTGGTCTCATCAGACCACAGGACATGGTTCCAGTAATCCATCTCCTTAGTCTGCTTGTCTTCAGCAAACTGTTTGTGGGCTTTCTTGTGTATCATCTTTAGAAGAGGATTCCTTCTGGGATGACAGCCATGCAGACCAATTTGATGCAATGTGCAGCGTATGGTCTGAGCACTGACAGGCTGACCCCCCACCCCTTCAACCTCTGCAGCAATGCTGGCAGCACTCATACGTCTATTATCCAAAGACATCCTATAGATATGACGCTGAGCATGTGCACTCAACTTCTTTGGTCAACCATGGCAAGGCCTGTTCTGAGTGGAACATGTCCTATTAAACTGCTGTATGGTCTTGGGCACCGTGCTGCAGCTCAGTTTCAGGGTCTTGGCAATCTTCTTATAGCCTAGGCCATCTTTATGTAGAGCAACAATTCTTTTTTTCAGGTCCTCAGAGATTCCTTTGCCATGGGGTGCCATGTTGAACTTCAAGTGATCAGTATGAGAGAGTGAGAGCGAAAACACCAAATTTAACACACCTGCTCCCCATTCACACCTGAGACCTTGTAACACTAACGAGTCACATGACACCGGGGAGGGAAAATGGCTAATTGGGCCCAATTTGGACATTTTCACCTAGGGGTGTACTCACTTTTGTTGCCAGCGGTTTAGACATTAATGGCTGTGTGTTGAGTTATTTTGAGGGGACAGCAAATTTACACTGTTATACAAGCTGTACACTCACTACTTTACATTGTAGCAAAGTGTCATTTCTTCAGTGTTGTCACATGAAAAGATAGAAGAAAATATTTACAAAAATGTGAGGGGTGTACTTACTTTTGTGAGATACTGTATATCTCTGCCATTACCACCATAATCTCCATCCAACACCTATACCATGTTAGTGACGGCCCCATCAGAGAGTGACGGGGGACACATCATCTGGGAAACAAGGGCGCACCGACCTTGTGCATTATCCTTAGGTAAATTTTATTAGAAGTAAAATAGAAAACTACTCACAAATGTATAAACGAAAACTCATGATACAAGTAGTCTCTAGATGACAGCAATTGTTCGAGGTGGTAACTGACTCCCGATCGTAACAGAAGAGATTACAGGAGTCACTGCCATCTGACGCGTTTGGAAGGATTGCCTTCTTCCTCAGAGCCCTGCAGTTTTGCATCCCTCAGCTTCTCCTATATATACACATGTGGAGAAGCTGAAGGATGCAACACTGCAGGGCTCTGAGGAAGAAGGTAATCCTTTGAAACGCGTTAGCCAGCAGTGACTCCTGTAATCTCCTCGGTTACGATCGGGAGTCTGTTACCACCTCGAACAATTGCTGTCATCTGGAGACTACTTGTATCATGAGTTTTCGTTTATACGTTTGTGAGTAGTTTTCTATTTTACTTCTAATAAAATTTACCTAAGGATAATGCACAAGGTTGGTGCGCCCTTGTTTTCTTTCTTTTTCTCTTTGACTGTTAGGATACCCCTGTCCTTGAGGGCAGCAAGAGACATTATCCATTACGAGATCTAGTCCATCTGGCACTCACTTGTGCGCAGGAGTGTTTTGTTTTCCGACATATCCCCTGGACCTGGGTTCCATGAAACCTTAGGATTCCTCCAGAGGCTGATAATGGTTCTTTGAGAAATGCGTAAGTTCTGCCTCTCAGATAATTTCCCACTGACACATTGATCTTTTGTCTGTAAGGTGGCAGTTTTTCTCAGTGATCATAAGTGTAAGAAACATTCCTCCTCAACCAGGGTTCCATCGAAGCCTAGGGTTCCTCAAGAGCAGGGGTCTCCAAATGATGGCCCTCCAGTTGTTCAGGAACTACAATTCCCATCATGCCTAGTCATGTCTGTGAATGTCAGAGTTTTACAATGCCTCATGGGACGTGTAGTTCCGCAACAGCTGGAGGGCCGTAGTTTGGAGATCCCTGCTCTAGAGGTTTCTAGGGGTTCCTTGGGCCATTCCTGTCTCTCAGATAAGTTTCCACTGACACCATTGATCTGTTTATTTATCTGAGTCTTTTACACTTACATTTGTGATCATTCTTCACAATGTTCACAAGTGTAAGTGTGAAAGACTCACCCGGAACAGAGGCTTTTGGAGGGGACTGAATGCTAGACTCTTGCCTACCGACTATGGGCCCTGGAATTTGAGGGAGCTACAAGCATTTAGGAAGATATTCTGTTATGTAATGCAAAAGGACATTATTAAGGAGGTCATGGTGGTCTCTGCCTGCTTTGGACTCAGTAGACAGATGTATGTGAAAGGAATGCTGATTAACGAAGTCTGGAAAGCCCGGGTCTTTCACCCAATAGTTTATTGTGCTAATTAACACACATTTGTCTCCTAGCAAACTATTGGGGGATGTGTTTCTACTTATGTGTAGTGTAAGTTGTGAGTAAGGAGACGTCAAGTCTACCCTGAAAGGTCATATCTCTGAGTCACAAAGTCTGGGTAAATGATTAGATAACTAGCTCATGTTAATTAGGTTTATGGTTACAGTTTGTATTGTCATCCTGCTGTATACACAGTAATTTGTGTGTCATCTCAAATAAAGCAGTCCATGTTCAGCAACCAAACGAGTATTGCCTTGTTTGTTGTTAGAGGTTGGAATATCAGATATCTATATTCAGACTGGGAGGAAGCGGTATATGACGAAAGCACTCAAGTGGAGCATGGGACGTTTCGTTACATTCCCACTGACACATTGATCTTTTAGCTGTCTGTAAGGTGGCAATTTTTCTCAATGACCACAGGTGTAGGGAGCATTTCTCCTCAAACAGGGTTCTATGGAAGCCTAGGGTTCCTCTAGTCTAGAGCAGGGGTCTCCAAACTTTGTAAACAAAGGGCCAGTTTACTGTCCGCCAGACTTTAGGGGGGCCGGACTGTGGCAATTGGAAAATGTCCTGGCATCTGTAGGAGTAAAAAATGCCCCATTTTTGGTTTCAATGAGAGGAATTGTGCACCATCGGTGGTGTCATTTGGTGGAAAGAATAATGCCACATCAT
The DNA here is from genome assembly GCA_037952835.1 of Lithobates septentrionalis. Taxonomy (NCBI): domain Eukaryota; kingdom Metazoa; phylum Chordata; class Amphibia; order Anura; family Ranidae; genus Lithobates; species Lithobates septentrionalis. The sequence goes on along the minus strand of JBBDGP010002589.1, from coordinate 644,293 downwards.
TGGTGTCAGTGAGAGGAATTGTGCCCCATCGTTGGTGTCATTGGGAGAAACTGTGCCTCATTCTGTCAATGGGGGGAATTATGCACTAATGTTGGTGTCAGAGGATAAAATATTGCCCCAAGGGCCGGATAAAAGCAAGTAAAGAGCTGCATTTGGCCCCCCGGGCCACAGTTTGGAGACCACTGGTCTCTAGGTTTCTGGGGGTTCCTTGATCAATTGCTGACTCTCAGATAAGTTTCCACTGACACCATTGTTCTTTTTATCTATCTGTAAGGGGGTCATTCTTCACAATGACCACAAGTGTAAGAAACATTCTTCCTCAAACAGGGTACCATGGAACCTATTGGTTCTTCCAGAGGTTTCTAGTACGGATGGGCGAATGGTTCGGCCCGAGCATAAGTTCAGGCAAAACTTTCGTTGTTCGATCGTTCGGTTTCAGTGTAGAGTAGTGAGACCATGTCAGTAGTCTTTAGTGTATAGCTAGAGTAGGGAGAGTTCAGATAGCGTCAGTGTAGTGACGGTTGAACACCGTCTATTTCATTGCGTTACTGCCAGTTTAACGCCATTTACTTCTGTGTGTGTTACTGCCAGTTTATCGCAATATAGTTTGCGTGCGTTACTGCCAGTTTAGCGCCATATAGTTCTGTGTGCGTTACTGCCAGTTTAATACCATATTGTTTTGTGTGCGTCACTGCCAGTTTAACACCATATAGTTTTGTGTGCGTTACTGCCAGTTTAACGCCATATAGTTTTGTGTGCGTTACTGCCAGTTTAACGCCATATAGTTTTGTGTGCGTTACTGCCAGTTTAACGCCATATCGTTTAAGAAAAATCGTGTAAGAAACATTCTTCCTCAAACAGGGCTCCATGGAACCTATTGGTTCTTCCAGAGGTTTCTAGTACGGATAGGCGAATGGTTCGGCCCGAGCATAAGTTCAGGCAAAACTTTTGTTGTTCGATCGTTCGGTTTCAGTGTAGAGTAGTGAGACCGTGTCAGTAGTCTTTAGTGTATAGCTAGAGTAGGGAGAGTTCAGATAGCGTCAGTGTAGTGACGGTTGAACACCGTCTATTTCATTGCGTTACTGCCAGTTTAACGCCATTTACTTCTGTGTGTGTTACTGCCAGTTTATCGCCATATAGTTTGCGTGCGTTACTGCCAGTTTAACGCCATATAGTTCTGTGTGCGTTACTGCCAGTTTAATACCATATTGTTTTGTGTGCGTCACTGCCAGTTTAACACCATATAGTTTTGTGTGCGTTACTGCCAGTTTAACGCCATATAGTTTTGTGTGCGTTACTGCCAGTTTAACGCCATATCGTTACGCGTGCGTTACTGCCAGTTTAACACCATATAGTTCTGTGTGCGTTACTGCCAGTTTAACGCCATATAGTTTTGTGCGTTACTGCCGGTTTAACGACATTTGCTTCTGTGTGCGTTACCGCCAGTTTAACGCCATATAGTTTTGTGTACGTTACTGCCAGTTTAACTTCATATCATTTTGCGTGCATTACTGCCAGTTTAACGCCATATGGTTTTGTGCGTTACTGCCAGTTTAACGCCATTTACTTCTGTGTGCGTTACTGCCAGTTTAACACCATATAGTTTTGCGTGCATTACTGCCAGTTTAACGCCATATAGTTCTGTGCATCACTGTACGTTTGGCGCATTATATTGCAGTATATTATAGTGTATTTTTGGAGTGTCTGTGTAGTGGGAGTACTAAAATGAAAGTGCACCAAACACCTCTTTACATTGATTAAAGTGCATCTACGTACAGATTTCAACTTCTTCTTTACATGTGCTTATAAGCACCGCTCCCCTCCCTCCCAATAATGTATGGGAGGACAACAAGGAGAGGCAGACTTCCCTTGGCACTGTAAGGGGGCCAGCAACAAATATGTCCACAGGCAAAGGTGGACATGGTGGTCAGTCCTCAGGCAGGGCATAATTTCCTCTGTTTAGTGAGTTTGCCCGTGCTATCCAGCCACAGCATGCAGAGGAGGTGGTGGACTGGCATACTAAACCTTTCTCATCCTCCTCATCCTCTCTCACGCAAGCAGAGACAAGTGTGCAGTCCCCTGCAGTTGCCAGAGTGGATAAACCTGCCTCCTTGTCCACATCTATTCCTGACATAGCCCCGACATCAGCCATTGAGGAGTCAGCTGAGTTATTTGACCACAGCGTCAGCCACTTGCTCCTTGATGATGCCCAGCTATTACTGGATTCAGATGCTGGTTCTGAGGTTGAGGATGACAGGAACATGAGCCTAGAGAGAGGGAGGAACACTGGTAGACAAATTGACATTCATGTTCTCCAAGCCGCAGCGTATTGCCAAGTTGTTTTTAGTGGTAATGATGAAGATGGAGGAGATGGAGATGATGATGATGATGATGATGAGGTCACTGATGCGACTTGGGTGCCAGATAGAGCAGAGGAGAAAACTGAAGGTGAGGCGGCACAACCCCAAGGAGGCCGACAGCAAGAAAGAGTAGAGAGCAGCCACCCTATTCCATCACATTCTGCAGCTGTTATCTCCCGGCCCACTCCCCACAGCTCAGCTGTCTGGGCCTTTTTCAGCACATCTGCAGCAGATCGCACTGTTGCTATCTGCAAACTGTGTCACAGGCACGACAAATGTGGCAAAAACGGCAACCATTTGGGTACCACATTCTTAACAAGGCATTTAACATCCAACCACTCAGCCCGTTAACAAGAGCACCTAAAAGCCACACAAAAGGGGCACAAATCTGTCCCTCCTCCTTCTTACCCACTTCAGTCTGCCCCTTCGATACGGTATCATTACCTTTCAGCAGCCTCCACTGACAGGGATGATGGTATAGCACAGGGTGTCCCAGGTCCTAGCAGCACATCTGCCAGCAGCACACCACCAGCTGTAGACTGTAGCTGGCAAATTTCTCTGCCCCATCTGCTGCAGCCAAAAAAAAAATACAGTCCCTCCCACCCACATGCCCAGCTTCTGAATGCAAGCTTGTCAAAGCTGTTGGCTCTCCAACTTCTGCCTTTCAGCCTGGTGGATTCTGCCCCCTTCCGTGAATTCGCACAATGTGCTGTACCACAATGGTAGGTTTCCCAGTCGCTACTATTTTTCACATAAGGCCACTCCATCTCTCTCTACCATCATGTGGAAGGGAACGTTCTGGCCTCATTGGACAAGGCAGTCAGCCGTAAAATCCACCTTACTGCTGACAAGAGGTCCAGCAAGCATGGGCAGGGACGATATATCTTGTTCACAGCACACTAGGTAACGCTGCTTGCAACTCAAAAGGATGCAGGACAGGGCTCGGTGCTGCAGCTTGTTGTGCCCCCACGTCTCCATACAGCTGGTGGTGATGATGCCAGACCTGTGAGCTCTACCCCCTCCTCCTCTGCCACCTCCATGCCCTCCTCTGCAGACTTGTCCTATGAACATCAGGTACCCTCTAAGCATTCAAAGGGCTATTCCCAGAGTCAGGCTAAAAGGTGCCATGCAGTGCTTCAGCTGGTGCGTTTAGGGGACAAGAACCACACCGGAGCAGAGATTCTTGCAGCTCTGCAGGGACAGGCCCAGAGGTGGTTCACACCACGCCAGCTGGAGCCAGGAATGGTGGTGTCCAATAATGGCTCAAACCTTCTGTCCGCCCTTAGACAGGGAAAGTTGACACATGTGCCATGCCTGGCACATGTCCTCAGTTTGGTGGTGCAGCGTTTCCTAAGTATGTACCCAGGGTTTCAAGATGTACTAAAGCAGGCCAGAAGAGTCTGTAGGCAATTCAGGCAATCATACACAGCCAGTGCTCAGTTGACTGATTTGTGACATGCCCACCAGGTGGAACTCAACTTTGGGAATGCTGCAGCGGCTATACATGCAGCAGAGGGCCGTCAATGAGTACTTGTGCCAGTAAGGCAAGACAACAGGCTCAGGCCTCCTCTGCTTTTTTTCCCCACGCCAATGGATGATCATTAAGGATGCATGAACTCTATTGTCAACATTTGAGGAGGCCACAAGGATGGTGAGCAGTGACAGTTCATGCATCAGTGACACAATCCCGGTTGTGCTCCTGCTGGAGAAGACTCTGCATGGCATTATGGACAGGGCACTGGAGGCAGAGCAGCAGGAGGAAGAGGAGGACTTCCTTTCCTCTCAAGGCCCACTTTATCCAGACACCATCATTCCCATGTCACAGAACACACAGGAGGAGAGAGGGGAGGAGGATGAGGAGGATTCTGGCACTTTCATAGGCTTTGAAGAAGAAGAAGAAATGCGTCAACCTGTAAACGATGGCTTTCCAACCCCAGGACCCTTGGGAGTAGTACGTGGCTGGGAGGAGGAAATTCCAGATGCTGTCATCCTGAGTGACTCCGAGGAGTCTGCTTCTCAAGCCTCTGCAAATTTGAGGCGCATGGGCAACCTCAGGGCTTCAAAGCCTGCGAAAGGACCCTAGAATACGTGGCATAAAGGAGAAGGATGATTACTGGTTGGCAACCCTCCTTGACCACCATTATCAGGGGAAGGTCTCAGAACTCATCCTATCCCCACAAAGAGTGCAGAAGATAAAATCACTTAAGGACACGGTAAAGAGGATTTTATTGAACGTTTTTCCTGACTCCAGTAGGTTACAGTGTCGTGGAAAACGTAGTTTTGAGTCTTCTGTTGGTAAAGAGAGGAGCGTTGGAAAAGGCGCCCGCCTAAGTGAGGCATTTCGGAATTTTTTTAGTCCTCATCGCCTAGGGCTGTCAGCTTCCACATCCCATTGGCAGCGTCTGCATCACATAGTGGACGATTATTCGTTTTTAGGGGTTCCTTGAGCAATTAGCAATTTCCGGGGTTCCGTGAAATCTATGGGTTCCTCCAGAGGTTGCTAGGGGTTCCTTGATTAATGTCTGCCTCAGATAAGTTACCACTGACACCATTGATCTTTTTGGCTATCTGTAAGGGGGAAGTCTTCCCAATGATCACAAGTCTAAGGAACATTCTTCCTCAACCAACCTTCCATGGAACCCTGGTTTCATCCAGAGGTTGCTAGGGGTTCCTTGACTTTTTAGCTATCTTTAAGGGGGGTAAGTCTTCCCAATGACACCAGTGTAAGGAGCATACTACCTCAACCAGGGTTCCATGAAAACCGTGTGTTCCTCCGGAGGTTGCTAGGGGTTCCTTGAGCAATGAGCAATTTCTGCCTCTCACATAAGTTCACACTGAAACCATTGATCTTTTTAGCTATTTGTAAGGCAGCAATTTTTTCAAATGACCGCAAGTGTAAGGAGTAGGGATGAGCTTCGAGTTCGAGTCGAACTCATGTTCTACTCCAACATTGGCTGTTCGCAAGTTCGCCGAACAGCGAACAATTTGGGGTGTTCGCAGCAAATTCGAATGCCGCGGAACACCCTTTAAAAGTCTATGGGAGAAATCAAAAGTGCTAATTTTAAAGGCTTATATGCAAGTTATTGTCATAAAAAGTGTTTGGGGACCCGGGTCCTGCCCCAGGGGACATGGATCAATGCAAAAAAAAGTTTTAAAAACGGACGTTTTTTCAGGAGCAGTGATTTTATTAATGCTTAAAGTCAAACAATAAAAGTGTAATATCCCTTTAAATTTCGTACCTGGGGGGTGTCTATAGTATGCCTGTAAAGGGGCGCATGTTTCCTGTGTTTAGAACAGTCTGACAGCAAAATGACATTTGGAAGGAAAAAACTCATTTAAAACTACCCGCGGCTATTGCATTGCCGACAATACACATAGAAGTTCATTGATAAAAACGGCATGGGAATTCCCCACAGGGCAACCCCGAACCAAAATAATAAAAAAAAAATGATGTGGGGGTCCCCCTAAATTCCATACAAGGCCCTTCAGGTCTGGTATGGATATTAAGGGGAACCCCAGCCAAAATTTAAAAAAAAAATTGACGTGGGGTTCCCCCTAAATTCCATACCAGACCCTTCAGGTCTGGTATGGATTTTAAGGGGAACCCCGCGCCAAAAAAAAAAAAAAAAAACGGCGTGGGGTCCCCCTAAAAATCCATACCAGACCCTTATCCGAGCACGCAACCTGGCAGGCCGCAGGAAAAGAGGGGGGGACGAGAGTGCGGCCCCCCCCCTCCTGAACCGTACCAGGCCACATGCCCTCAACATTGGGAGGGTGCTTTGGGGTAGCCCCCCAAAACACCTTGTCCCCATGTTGATGAAGACAAGGGCCTCATCCCCACAACCGTGGCCGGTGGTTGTGGGGGTCTGCGGGCGGGGGGCTTATCGGAATCTGGAAGCCCCCTTTAACAAGGGGACCCCCAGATCCCAGCCCCCCCCCCCTGTGTGAAATGGTAAGGGGGTACTTACCCCTACCATTTCACTAAAAAACTGTCAAAAATGTTAAAAATGACAAGAGACAGTTTTTGACAATTCCTTTATTTAAATGCTTCTTCTTTCTTCCTTCATCTTCTTCTTCTTCTGGTTCTTCTGGCTCTTCTGGTTCTTCCTCCGGCGTTCTCGTCCAGCATCTCCTCCGCGGCGTCTTCTATCTTCTTCTCCTCGGGCCGCTCCGCACCCATGGCATGAGGGGGGAGGCTCCCGCTCTTCTCTTCATCTTCTTCTTCATCTTCATCTTCTTCTTCATCTTCTTCTTCTTCTTCTTCTTCTTCTCTTCTTCATCTCTTCTTCCTTCTTCATTTCTTCTGCGGGCCGCTCCGCATCCATGCATGCATGGAGGGAGGCTCCCGCTGTGTGACGGCGTCTCTTCGTCTGACGGTTCTTAAATAACGGGGGGCGGGGCCATCCGGTGACCCCGCCCCCCTCTGACGCACGGTGAATTGACGGGACTTCCCTGTGACGTCACGGGGAATGCCACAGGGAAGTCCCGTCATGTCCCGTGCGTCAGAGGGGGGCGGGGTCACCGGGTGGCCCCGCCCCCCGTTATTTAAGAACCGTCAGACGAAGAGACGCCGTCACACAGCGGGAGCCTCCCTCCATGCATGCATGGATGCGGAGCGGCCCGCAGAAGAAATGAAGAAGGAAGAAGAGATGAAGAAGAGAAGAAGAAGAAGATGAAGAAGAAGATGAAGAAGAAGATGAAGAGAAGAGCGGGAGCCTCCCCCCTCATGCCATGGGTGCGGAGCGGCCCGAGGAGAAGAAGATAGAAGACGCCGCGGAGGAGATGCTGGACGAGAACGCCGGAGGAAGAACCAGAAGAGCCAGAAGAACCAGAAGAAGAAGAAGATGAAGGAAGAAAGAAGAAGCATTTAAATAAAGGAATTGTCAAAAACTGTCTCTTGTCATTTTTAACATTTTTGACAGTTTTTTAGTGAAATGGTAGGGGTAAGTACCCCCTTACCATTTCACACAGGGGGGGGGCCGGGATCTGGGGGTCCCCTTGTTAAAGGGGGCTTCCAGATTCCGATAAGCCCCCCGCCCGCAGACCCCCACAACCACCGGCCACGGTTGTGGGGATGAGGCCCTTGTCTTCATCAACATGGGGACAAGGTGCTTTGGGGGGCTACCCCAAAGCACCCTCCCAATGTTGAGGGCATGTGGCCTGGTATGGTTCAGGGGGGGGGGGGGGCCGCACTCTCGTCCCCCCCTCTTTTCCTGCGGCCTGCCAGGTTGCGTGCTCGGATAAGGGTCTGGTATGGATTTTTAGGGGGACCCCACGCCGTTTTTTTTTTTTTTTTTTGGGCGCGGGGTTCCCCTTAAAATCCATACCAGACCTGAAGGGTCTGGTATGGAATTTAGGGGGAACCCCACGTCAATTTTTTTTTTAAATTTTGGCTGGGGTTCCCCTTAATATCCATACCAGACCTGAAGGGCCTTGTATGGAATTTAGGGGGACTCCCACATCATTTTTTTTTTTTTAATTTTGGTTCGGGGTTGCCCTGTGGGGAATTCCCATGCCGTTTTTATCAATGAACTTCTATGTGTATTGTCGGCAATGCAATAGCCGCGGTAGTTTTAAATGAGTTTTTTCCTTCAAAATGTCATTTTGCTGTGAGACTGTTCTAAACACGGGAAACATGCGCCCCTTTACAGGCATACTATAGACACCCCCCAGGTACGAAATTTAAAGGGATATTACACTTTTATTGTTTGACTTTAAGCATTATTAAAATCACTGCTCCTGAAAAAACGGCCGTTTTTAAAACTTTTTTTTGCATTGATCCATGTCCCCTGGGGCAGGACCCAGGTCCCCAAACACTTTTATTGACAATAACTTGCATATTAGCCTTTAAAATTAGCACTTTTGATTATTCATGTTCGTGTCCCATAGACTTTAACGGTGTTCGCGTGTTCAAACGAATTTTTTTCCTGTTCGCATGTTCTGGTGCGAACCGAACAGGGGGGTGTTCGGCTCATCCCTAGTAAGGAGGATTCTTCCTCAACCAGGATTCATCCAGCGGTTGCTAGGGGTGCCTTGAGCAATGACCAATTCCTGCCTCTCAGATAAGTTCCCACTGACACCATTGATCTTTTTAGCTCTCTATAAGGGGTTATTCTTCCCAATGACCACAAGTGTAATGAGCATTCTTCCTCAACCAGGGTTCCTCCAAAGGTTGCTAGGGGCATGTTGAGCAATTTCTGCCTCTTAGATACATTCCCACTAACACCATTGATCTTTTTGGCTATTTGTAAGGGTGTTATTCTTACCAATGACCACAAATGTAAGGAGCATGCTTCCCAGTGACCATCACACTAATGTATAATGAGTTGTAGATATAGTAATTTTTAGCAGGGGTTCCCTGAGACCGGAAAGTTATTTCAAGGGTTGTTCTGTGTTGAAAAGTTTGAGAAAGGCTGTTCTGGACACCTGGAGTGATTGCCAACTTCATGACTTCATGAACTCGTTGCCAAAACCCAAAGAAACCCTGTTGTCATTGGATCTATATTTTATAGAATCTCACAATTATGAAATTAAAAAAATGTTGCTCAGCTCATCCTCTCTGCAAAATCCCAATGACCTGTCCCAACTGTCATTACTTGGGAATCCACTCCCGCTAAAGTAGAGGTGGCTGACCAGGACTGGTTGATGCAGCGGGCCAAATGGTAGCTAAAGCCACAGAGTGTTCAGTGTATCTGCTGCTTCCTTGGCTGTGGTGAAATCCCTGGAAAGGGAAATTCTGGGGACCGCTGGAGGCACAGGAAAACACTAGAAGAGAACACAGAGGATCTGGCTGTTAACGGGAGGTGGCATTGCTCGAGAGCTTGTTTCTGGATTCTACCCCAGGGTGCCAGAGGTCTATCATATTCATACTATTAGGAACTAGAACACCAGATGGTGGCTCTGTGGTCCTTGGGTCTGAAGGGTGTAGTTGCACTGTCCACCTGTGGATATTTCCCAGCATTTATCAGGTTCCAGAAATTACCCAATGATTTTGGCAGCTGGGAGAGTACGTGATCAGTAGAGTGTCCCCGAACCAAATTTTTAAAATCTGGTCACCTTATCCTAGGCGGAGCAGTCAAACTGAGTATATATATATATATATATATATATATATATATATATATATATATATATATATATATATATATATATATATATATACACACATATATATATATATATATAGATATATATATATATATATATATATATATATATATATCTATATATATATATATATATATATCTATATATATATATAACTTTTGAGCATACAAAATCGATATAAAAACATAATAATCACCACTTGGTGGGAGTGGAGATAGAGTTGTCACCTCATCCCTTTAAACCCGAACACCTTTGAATTACACGGGTTCTGAGGCTAATTTAATGCAGATAAGGCACTAAGTGAGTTTAATTACCACCTTAATCAGCCACAGAACCCCTGTAATTAATATGTGTTTGGTTTTAAAGGGCTGAGGTGGCAACCATAAGTGGAGATGACCCCATCTATAAGGATATACAGTACATACACACACAGCACAAGGCCGTGTTCATACTTCGAGACGTTTCTCGGGGCTGCAGTTCCTCTGAGCTCCGCAAGGTGGTGATCTCACTGCTACCCAGACAGTAAGGCTCTGTGGAAGACAGACATTAAGTCTCTATGGAAAACAGGAAGTGATGTTGGGTACAGACAGGAAGTGATGTCAGTTACAGACAGGAAGTTGAGGGGGAGAGCTGAATTCGGATGCCGTAGAGATTCAACCTTGCTGGTTATGGCTACAGAGGAGGTAATAAGATCTTATTTTCTATTTACACCCAGTAACCCCCCGTCATGTCCATCCTCTTCCTCCATAGTCACTGTGACGTCTTTTATCTCCAGCAGATGATGATACACACATATATAGTGTGGAAACCTAGATTAACCCCTTCATTGGGCAGAACATTTCCTTAATTTTGGAGATGTGTCGCATTTCCACCAATGACATTTTTACTCTATCAGTTTATCCTAACGTATTATACGACTTTTTAGGCCCTGTTCCCGCTATGATAGCGTTTATGCACATTTTGGGTGTTTTTTCCATGCTTCACACATAAGGCCGCCCATTCATTTCAGTTGGCTCACCTATGAATGAAAAATGCGCCAAAGTAGCCCATGTAGATTGAGTTTTGCGGTTTTTCAATCGCTTGATTTTGCTCGTTTGTCAAGTGTGTTTTTTTTTTTTTTTTGCACATGGAAAAACGCGCATCTGCTTGCCGCATTTGTTGTGCCATTGACACTGAATGGCACCTCAAGCGCGAGACACGTTTTTCATACGTTTCGTCAATGCGCACAAAAACAGGTGATTTTGTGCATGTTCATGAAATGCTGAGGTGTGGATAGTGTCTTCTAAGGCCTCATTCACACCTTTGCTTTTTGATAATGAGCACAGAAATGCATGTTTCTGGAAACGTGATAAAAACGTGCATTTCATTTGCAGCTTCAATAATTCTTTATGGCACTCCAAATGCGGTAACAATCATGTGACAGAACGTTTTAAAATGCACGAGGCTCAGTACCAAAAGAAGGTGCAGGAGCGACATTGGCGCGTTTGTGGCATGTTAGGCAGCCCATTAAAGTAAATGGGCTGCTCTATGCTGTAGCCCAACAAACCCGCAAAAATAGTGCAGATTTTAATGTATTTTGTCTTTATTTTAGTAGTTTTCATTTGAAATAATCTGACTATAACATTTACATGATTATCTCAAATCTGCACAACAAATAATTAGCACCAGTGTCTATTGAGTACAAGAATATCACATCAGGGCCCTCTTTATGTAGGAGTTAAGTTCAAACCTGAAGTTCACTGTTAAAGTTACTTGAGGTGTTTTTCTATATCTCCCAACTGGGGAAACTGGAAAAGAGGGACACTTTCATGTGTAGATGGTCCAGATCTTCTGTTATTTTCTTTCTGTTTTCTTCTCAGTCATTGGTTCTAATGGCATGGTTGTTGATGTCCAGGTTCTAAATGATGGACATTGTGATGGTTGTTGATGTCCAGGTTCTAAGGGATGGACATTGCAATGGTTGTGAATGTTGAGGTTTTGAGGGGTTGAACATTGCAATGGTTGTTGATGTCCAGGTTCTGAAGGATGGACATTGCGATGGTTGTTGATGTCCAGGTTCTGAAGGATGGACATTGCGATGGTTGTTGATGTCCAGGTTCTAAGGGATGGACATTGCGATGGTTGTTGATGTCCAGGTTCTAAGGGATGGACATTGCAATGGTTGTGAATGTTGAGGTTCTGAGGGGTTGAACATTGCGATGGTTGTTGATGTCCAGGTTCTGAAGGATGGACATTGCGATGGTTGTTGATGTCCAGGTTCTGAAGGATGGACATTGCGATGGTTGTTGATGTCCAGGTTCTGAAGGATGGACATTGTGATGATGGTTGATGTCCAGGTTCTGAGGAATGGACTTTGATGATGGTTGATGTCCAGGTTCTGAGGAATGGACATTGTGATGATGATTGATGTTGAGGTTCTGAGGGATGGACATTGCGATGATGGTTGATGTTGAGGTTCTGAGGGATGGACATTGCAATGGTTGTTGATGTTCTGGTTCTTAGTGATGGACATTGCAAATTCTGCCAACCCTGAAGGCCAGTACGTCCACTTCTTAAAAAATTTATTGTTGGACTTGGAAGGCTAATTTTTGGTGGTGAGTCCAATTTTTTTCACCACAGGAGCTTCTCTGTTGGATGAATTCTTTCTTCTGGTGGATGTGGACCAACATATGGCCCTCAGTCATTAGAAAGAATAGCAGAAAGACAAACACTCCTGTGCACAAGTGAGTTACCAGGTGGACTAAAGTTCGTAGTGCATAGTGCCTCAGGCCTTGCTGCCCTCAAGGATAGGATTATCCTAACAGTCAAAAGAGAAAAAAGAAAAAGAGGGCGCACCAGTCTTGTGCATTATCCTTGGACATATTTTTATTAAAAATTAAGTAAAAAAACTACTCACAAACACGTGGGAAAAGATTTGCAATACAAATGATCTCCAGATGACCGCAATTGGCCTACTAACAACAGACTCTGGATGGTAACATGTGCTGGCTGACGCGTTTCGAAGGGATGCCTTCTTCCTCAGAGTCTAGCCAGTTAGTAGACCAATTGCGGTCATCTGGAGATCATTTGTATTGCAAATCTTTTCCCACATGTTTGTGAGTAGTTTTTTACTTCATTTTTAATAAAAAAATATGTCCAAGGATAATGCACAAGGCTGGTGCGCCCTCTTTTTCTTTTTTCTCTTTTGACTGTTAGGATAATCCTATCCTTGTTGCGCCCTCTTTTTCTTTTTTTTCTTTTTTCTCATTTTTCTCATTAGAAAGGATCCCTGCTCTCCCAATCAGCTATGTAGACAAATGTGAAGGTGGCTTCAGCCTGCGTGTCCCTGCCAGAACCATGTCCTCGATGCGTTTCACCCCGCTTAGTTATAGGACTATGGCTAAGCTCAGGTGGGTAGGGCAAAACATGTCTGAGGAGGAGCAAGAGAAGGATCTAGCCAAACCAGATTCCGACAGCAGCAAAAACATTGGAGCAAAAGGTACTTAGTAGATAGGGACCTAAATACCCTCCCAGGAGCCAGCATCCGGTGGAAACTGATTACTAGGGGCTGCTGGGAGACACTCGCTTGTGGACACAGGAATTACAACTTTCTGCCCAGGAAACCACAGTGCCACTTGCAGGTGATCCAGATCCTGAAAAGGAGATTGCTCTCCATGGCCTGGAGGTCGTCCAAGCTGTCTGATTCTGTCTTTTAGCCACAACTTTGGTCAGGAAAAGTGACCATTTTTTTCATAAATAGGGGATCCCAGGAAGGGTGTTCTGCCTTCTTGTTCCACTACTTCCAGGCTAATGCCTCAGGTCAATGTCGAGGCCTATGGTCTAAAGGATGGGCTACCCGCTTTTCTGTGGAAGCTTATAGTCCTTTGCTCTTGGTACTGCTTCTTAGAAACTGAACATAGCGGATGTTGGAGGGGTTATGGCCCCTATGGCTGGCCTACAGTTTGCCTTATTTATAGTGTCTATTCTTCCGGTAGATGGCAATACTATGCAGTTGTTAGAGAGATGAAAAAAGATTTTGGGAACATCATATGATATTGCTTTTGGTGTTTTTCTATGCAGAGCTTTCCTGTGAAGTCTGGTGACCAGGTAAAATCTCAGTGCCTCCAATTCACTGCCTGACACCTGGAAACACCAAGAAGATTCTAGAAGTCATCAAGAAGATCTTTGGGCTGCTGACAGGAGAGGTGAGCGGTGGTGGGAATTCTGGGACATTATCCAGTAACAGACAAGGGATGTGTCTGGATGGTGACTGTATCATTGTGTGTGTCAGGTTCCTATAAGGTGTCAGGATGTCACTGTCTATTTCTCCATGGAGGAGTGGGAGTATTTAGAAGGACACAAGGATCTCTACAAGGACGTCATGATGGACAATCAGCCGCCCCTCACATCACCGGGTAAGAGGAGACTTTATTGTAAAGGAGAGAGCAGTACGGAGGGTCCACCTAGATCCCCCATCATCTGATAAACACATAGAAACAATGTATTCAGTCAGTGTGTGTGTTTCCTACAGATGGATCCAGTAATGGGAACCCACCAGAGAGATGTCCCCGTCCTCTGTATTCCCGGGATTCCACACAGGAAGATCACACCATCCCTCACCGTCATCAGGTAGGTAATCTGCAATTATTGGTAGTTATGATTTATACGCAAACATGTTTGTTACAAAACATGTTTTTTTATATTTAGAATGGAAACTTTGAGGGTTTTAATATCATTATCAAAGAAGAGTTTAAAGAGGAGGATGATGAGTATGGGGTAATGGAGTTTTCTGAAGGACACACTGATCTCAATAAGGATGTTAGAAAGGAGCCAACAAAGAGACGTCTTCGTTCTTGGTATTCTCGGGATTCCACACAGGAAGGTCACACCATCCCTCACCATGATCAGGTAGGTGGAGTTGAGTGCCGGGTACATAACGTAATTGAACACTCTGAGATGTGGAGACGATGTGTGGACTCTACAAGATGATATTTTCTATGTGATCTCACATCATAAATAGTTCTTTGTTACAGATGTTATTTTCTGTCTTTCTGTTGGTTTAGGGTGAAGATCTAATTAAAATAAAAGTTGAGGATGAAGAAGAAGAGACGTACGTGAGGGAGGATCAGCAATATACGAAGGAGGCTGGTGAGATCAGCACAGGTGAGCCATAATATATTCTTCTGTTATCTATCAGGAACCATGAATCAGACCGAGACAGAAGTATAGTTGAATCACACTTATTTATTAATAATAAGGTAAACGTAGTCAAAACAAGTTAGAGTTCAGTAACCGGATCGGGTAGTCAGCCAAGCAAATGTCAGCGAGCCAGAGATAAACGTAGTAGTACAGCAAGCAGGATCAGGAGCCAGAAGGAACGTCGGCTGAGCAAGTCTTCAACAGGAACGCAGGTTAAAGTCTCTGTGATACTGACAAAGGCAAAGGCAGAGATCAAGTGAGCTGGACGACTTTAAGTAGGCAGGACTGACGAGCAGAATCAACAACAGCTGGGTAACTGTGGAGAAAGATGGGAGCTGGCAATTAGCCGACAGTTGAGCGGCCAGCTCAGAGAAGGAAGGGCTGAGCCCAGCCCTGACATTTTCTCTCCTCTGTAGGCAGGGGTCACTCTATTGCCCCTTTAGGAGATATGTTCCTTCAAGGAAGGAGAATGAGTTAATTTCCTCTGGTCGGTATCATTTAAATACTTTGGGTGGAGCTTAGGTTGAAAGAGCACTGGTTGGCTGATGGGAAGATAGGTGGGAAAGAGATGACCTAGAGGAAAGTACCTTTATTCTTTACAACCTCTGGGATGGGATTTCTCTCAGCCTTTCTCACCCTATTCAACACAGAGGAACCCTTGAAATGACTTTCTGGTCTCAGGGAACTCATGATACATTAGGGTGATAGTCAGTGGGATGAATGCTCCTTACACTTGTGACCATTGGAAAGAATTACCCCCTTACATATCATTAAAAAGATCAACGGTGTCAGTGGGAACCTATCTGAGAGGCAGAAATTGCTCATTGCTCAAAGAACCCCTAGCAACCTGTGAAGGAGTCTTAGGGTTCCATGGAGCCTGGTTGAGGAAGAATGTTCCTTACGCTTATGGTCCTTGGGAAGAATTATTTTCTTACAGATATCTAAAAAGTCCATTGGTGTCAGTGGGAACATATCTGAGAGGTAGAAATTGCTCATGGAACCCCTAGGAACCTCTGCAGGAATCCTAGAGTTCCATGGAACCCTGGTTGAGGAAAAATGCTCCTCACACTTGTGGTTATTGTAAAGAATTACCCCCTTACATATCGCTAAAAAGATCAATGGTGTCATTGGGAACTTATCTGGGAGGCAGAAATTGCTCATTGCTCAAGGAACCCCAGCAACCTCTGGAGGAACCCTAGTTAAGAAACCCTGGTTTAGCAGGATTGCTGGCTTTTTGTGCAATTAAGCAATAAGTGTAAAACAGTATTTCAAAAATATACTAAGGTGAATGGTAATACGTACTTAAAAATCAAAGCAACTCATGAATAAACAAGTGCAAAAAGCCCCTTTAAATGCTTTCCTCTTATCACTCCTTTTAAAGTGTTGTGTTCCACCACCACATGCAAATGAGGCTCTTACCCCAAGATTAGACCTCAAAGGCACGGAGGTCAACTTGCGCTTTATAGTCCTCCCAACAGACCAGCATAGAATGGGCAGGAATATTTCGACATATGTACTACCCGTAGAAATTCCAGCCAATGCTCGGGTCATCACAGCATCACACATATGCAGAGGGAACATAGAATAGAGGATTCCATAGTGTAACACTGTTAGGCTACTTTTATTTAAGTTAAAAGGAAATATTCACAAATATAGGCAGAAGTAAGCACACAAACATTGCGCCTCTCCAACAAGCCAGCGGGCGTGATGAAAGTCACTGCTGTAGCTCCGGCCTGCATGTTTCGTCCTCACGGACGTCTTCATGTCTTTGGTCACTTGTGGGGTGGTTCTCCCAGACTGAACTTTAATCCTCCTCTGTAGCAGGAGTCCCGTGACCCACTGCCTAGGCTTGTAGTTGTGTGAACAGCACCCAACTGTCAGTTCCTATTGGGTTCCCCAATTTGTGACAAGGCCAGATTAACTTGGAAGTGATCTGGGAGAAGGTCTGAAGACCCTTTTTTCCAGTTGACGCAGGAGAGTAAGCGTCCAAGCTGGACCCACAGAGAACATCTGCTTACCTAAATCTACCTGATCCAGATTAAATCCTGGTTTTGGCCAACTGATCTAGTGATAACTTTTTTTTTAATCTTTTTTTCCCAGGACACGCCATCAAGAAACTCTCAAATGATTGTCTCACTTTATTTCCAGGTTGCAAAATTGAAGATGAGGACATCTCAGGAGGTTTTGGTGGACTTCACAGTGTGGATAGACATTGGGACCCCTCTGACTCTAAGCAATTTCGTACTGTGAGGGATGGAGCCGAATTTCAGGAGAAGACATTTTCTGATCCTGAATGTGCGGAAAGTGTTATCTTTGAACCAAGTGTCTACACACGACAGAGATCGCAAACAGCAGAGAAGCCTCATGCCTGCTCCGACTGCGGGAAATGTTTTATCACAAGATCACTACTTGTCAGACATCAAAGATCTCACACGGGCGAGAAGCCGTATTCCTGCTCTCAGTGCGGGAAATCGTATTCGCAAGCCTCAAAACTGGTCAGACATCAGAGATGCCACACGGGGGAGAAGCCGTATTCCTGCTCCCAGTGCGGAAAAAGTTTTGTAACGAAATCAGAACTTGGCATACATCAAAGGTCTCACACGGGGGAGAAGCCGTTTCCCTGCCCTGAGTGCGGGAAATGTTTTTCGCTAAAAGCGAAACTAGTCAGGCATCAAAGATCTCACACGGGGGAGAAGCCGTTTCCTTGCTCCGAGTGCGGGAAACGTTTTTCAGATAAGGCCAAACTCTCTCGGCATCAGATGTTGCACACGGGCGAGAAACCGTATTCCTGCCCCGAGTGCGGGAAATGTTATCTACAGAAATCAGTACTTGATATACATCAGAGGTCTCACACTGGAGAGAAGCCGTATTCCTGCCCTGAGTGCGGGAAATGTTTTACACAGAAATCCCATGTCTCCAGACATCGGAAGTCCCACACAACCGTGGAGGTGATTGTGTCCTGAGTGTGGAAACTGTTTTTTTATACCAGGACGTGACATGTAAGAAAACCTGTGGCTAAGTATTGTACTCCTCCAAATGCAAGAAGAAAGGGGGGAGGGGCATGTCTTTGCTGGATTGGTTCTTGCAATGTAGTCTGATCTCCCCTGCCATTTAGCACAAGCCTCAAAGAAAGGAGTCATGGTCAGGAACGTGCTAGATATTACTTGGGGGGGGTGAAGAGTGGGGGGATCACACTACATGGTGCCAGTGACTATTCAGTACAGCTGTGAGTCTGCACAGGCCGCTGCATTTGCTGGTAGGCTGCCACCTGCTGCCTGAAAATGGTAAATATGACTTTTTCAGGGGCAACATTTAATTTTTACAGTGGAACCTCGGATTGCGAGTAAGGCGGTTTATGAGCGTTTTTGCAACATGAGCTATTTAAAAAAAAAAAAAATCCTGACGCGATTTGCGAGCGTTGTCTCACAAGATGAGCAGGATTCAAGCCTCTGGGGTGTGCAGTACCGCATTTGGCCAGAGGTGCCACTCAGTTCTTTGGAGAACACTCGGTTCCTGAGTGTCTCCGAGCGTCTCAGAGTATTTCCAAGTGTCTCCGGGGCCCCTGCACCTCTGGCCACATGCGGTACTGCATAGACAAGCAGTGGCTGTGGGAACGGATTATCTGAATTTACATTATTTCCTATGGGGAAACTCACTTTGATATACAAGTGCTTTGAATTACAAGCATTCTTCTGCAACGAAATTATGCTCGTAATCCAAGGTATTACTGTACTGTACGGTACTGTACTTGCTAAAACATACAAATATATTAACACTGTGAGGGACCACCTGCCACCCAGCCTGGGTTCCTCTCACCATGATACAGCTTCCTCCACTCTGGAACCAGGTATTATAGCTGAATGTTGCACCCAGGAACTAGACGACACTAGCTTAGGTGCAAACTGGAACTGACTGTATTGTAAATTCACACAGAATATATATACCACACAAAATCCGGTAAGAGCTTGATCACATTATCCTAAACAAAGCAAACTGTAAACAGTAATATCAGTACATCTAATGAACAGCTAACATACAGTGCATCCGGGAAAGTATTCACAGCGCTTCGCTTTTCCCACATTTTGTTATGTTACAGCCTTATTCCAAAATGGGTTAAACTCATTATTTTCCTCAAAATTCTACAAACAATACCCCATAATCACAAAGTGAAAGAAGTTTGTTTGAAATCTTTGCAACTTTATTAAAAATGAAAAAACAAATCCCATGTATATAAGTATACACAGCCTTTGCCATGACACTCAAAATTGAGCTCAGGTGTATCCTCTTTCCACTGATCATCCTTGAGATGTTCCTACAACTTGACTAAAGTCCACCTGTGGTAAATTCAGTTGATTGGACATGATTTGGAAAAGCACACACCTGTCTATAGAAGGTGCCACAGCTAACAGTGCATGTCAGAGCACAAACCAAGCCATGAAGTCCAAGGAATTGCCTGTAGACCTCTGAGACAGGATTGTATGGTGGGCACAGATCTGGGGAAGGGTACAGAAACATTCATTATTTTCCTCAAAATTCTACAAACAATAACCCATAATGACAACGTGAATGAAGTTTGTTTTGAAATCTTTGCACATTTATTAAAAAATAAAAAATGGAAAAAAAACGCCCATGTACATAAGTATCACAGCCTTTACTCAATACTTTGGTGAAGCTCCTTTGGCAACAATTACAGCCTCAAGTCTTTTTGAGTATGATGCTACAAGCTTGGCACATCTATTTTTGGGCAGTTTCTCCCAGTCTTCTTTGCAGGACCTCTCAAGCTCCATCAGGTTGGATGAGGAGGGTCGGTGCACAGCCATTTTCAGATCTCTCCAGAGATGTTCAAGTCTGGGCTCTGGCTGGGCCACTCAAGGACATTCACGGAGTTGTCCTATCGCCACTCCTTTGTTATCTTGGCTGTGCGCTTAGGGTCGTTGTCCTGTTGGAAGATGAACCTTTGCCCCAGTCTGAGGTCCAGAGTGCTCTGGAGCAGGTTTTCATCAAGACTGTCCCTGTGCATTGCTGCATTCATCTTTTCCTGGATCCTGACTAGTCTCCCAGTTCCTAACGCTAAAAAACAGCTTTACTGTAGGGATGTTATTGGCCAGGTGATGAGCGGTGCCTGGTTTCCTCCAGACATGACGCTTGCCATTCAGGCCAAAGAGTTCAATCTTTGTTTCATCAGACCAGAGAATTTTGTTTCTCATGGTCTGACAGCTCTTCAGGTGCCTTTTGGCAGACTCCAGGTGGTCTGTCATGTGCCTTTTACTGGGGAGTGGCTTCCGTCTGGCCACTCTACCATACAGGCCTGATTGGTGGAGTGCTGCAGAGATGGTTGTTTTTCTGGAAGGTTCTCCTCTCTCCACAGAGAAAGGCTGGAGCTCTGTCAGAGTGACCATCGGGTTCTTGGTCCCGTCCCTGACTAAGGCCCTTCTCCCCCCGGTGGCCCACTCTATGAAGAGTCCTGGTAGTTCCAAACTTCTTCCATTTACGGAAGATGGAGGCCACTTTGCTGATTGGGACCTTCAATGCTACAGAAATGTTTCTGTACCCTTCCCCAGATCTGTGCCTCCACACAATCCTGTCTCGGAGGTCTACAAACAATTCCTTGGACTTCATGGCTTGGTTTGTGCTCTGACATGCACTACTATCTGTGGGACCTTATATAGACAGGTGTGTGCCTTTCCAAATCATGTCCGATCATCTGAATTTACCACAGGTGGACTCCAGTCAAGTTGTAGAAACATCTCAAGGATGATCAGTGGAAACAGGAGACACCTGAGCTCAATTATGAGTGTCATGGCAAAGGCTGTGAATACTTATGTACATGGGATTTTTTTTGTTTTTTATTTTTAATAAATTTGCAAAGATTTCAAACAAACTTCTTTCACGTTGTCATTATGGGGGATTGCTTGTAGAATTCTGAGGAAAATAATGAATTGAATCCATGTTGGAATAAGGCTGTAACATAACAAAATGTGGAAAAACTGAAGCTCTGGATACTTTCCGGATGCACTGTAAACATAAATGTAGCTCCCTCCTAGGTACGTGCTAGTGAGTGTATATAGTTTTTTGGTTTCTCTTCTTAACAGGGAAGGCAGCTGGGTAAATTATATGTGCTGTCTGCTTAACAGAGAGCGGCGATCGGCTGGTGAGGTCTGCTCGGTGTGCTCTGGTGCTGCTCATGCTGTCTAGAAGTTTCCCACTGTCCTAGCAACTATGGAAAGTACGTGATAGTAGGAATAAACCATGCAGATGTAGTACGGAGAAAACCATAGCTCAATATAACAATACGTTACTACCAAACTTATTGAATGCTGATAAAAATCTGATACCAAGATTCTGGTGAACACCAGAAGTTCTGAGTTTGAAAGAATGGGTCCGCTGGTAAAAGTCTGATACCGAGATTCTGGTGAACACCAGAAGTTCTGAGTATGAGAGAATGGGTCCTAAAGGTTACCTGGTTGAGGTCTATTGAAGAAACAATGTAGACAGTAGAGGACTCTCTAGGGTAGGGGTCTCAAACTGGCAGCCCTCCAGCTGTTGTGAAACTACAAGTCCCATCATGCCAATGCCTGTGCCTTGCAATGCTTCATGGGACTTGTATTTTTTCAAACAGCTGGAGGGCCGACACTTTGAGACCCCTGCCCTAGGGAAATATTACACTATCTGGGGGAAATGGCTGAAGGTCAAAAAAATCAATGGGTTTATGGAAATGTTGGGTGTCTGAGGCTGTTGATAGACGTGGATTATGACACTGGATCGCTCGGGATTAGGAGGAGCGGTTAGGATCTTGGTTTTGACATATAAGAAAAGGCTGTTGGTCTTTTAGGGGGGAAGGGGGGGTGTCTTCTATTTTTTTTCCCTTTGGGAGGGAGGGTTAGGGGTATTGGAAGTAGCATGTGAATTGAACTTCAAAATGTATGTAATTGATTTAAAATGAATTTATAATAATAAAAAGGCAATATACAAAAATAACCATGCAGATGAGCAGCATGAATATTCAAACAGCCCTGGCCAATTACAAAGAGGAGGTACCCCTAGGCATGCTGGGTGTCTGTATTTAGATTGGATGAGCACAGGAGCTTTGTGTCACTACCAGGAGAGGATTGAACCAGGCTGGTGGTTGAGTCTTTGCCTCCGCAGAACTTGTGGCCATGTATGCCCATCGGGAGGTGAATTGTTGACACCGGTGGATGCTCCTGCAACCAAGAGATTGATGGGGAACACACCTTCTGGACCTGGGTTCCATGGAACCCTAGGGTTTCTCCAGAGGTTGCTATGGTTCCTTGAGCGAATTCTGCCTCTCAGATAAATTCCCACTGACACCAATGATCTTTTTTTTTGGCTATCAGTAAGGGGGTAATCCTTCCCAATGACCACAAGTGTAAAGAGCTTTTCTACCTCAACCAGGGTTCCATGGAACACCAGGGTTCCCCCAGAGGTTTCTAGGTGTTCCTTAAGCAATTTCTGCCTCTCAGATAAGTTCCCACTGACACCATTGATCTTTTTTGGCTGTCTGTAAGGGGTTAATTCTTCCCAATGACCACAAGTGTAAGAAGCATTCTGCCCACTGACCATCACACTAATGTGTCATGAGTTGTAGATATGGTAAGTTTTAGCAGAGGTTCAGAAAGGACCAGAAAGATATTTCAAGGGTTCCTCTGTATTGAAAAGGTTGAGAAAGCTGCTCTGTACACCTGGAGTGATTGCCAACTCCATGACTTCATGATCTCGTTGCCAAAACACATAGGAGCCCTATTGTCATCTGCAAACACTGTACATTTGTAAAAGGATCTAGATCTTATAGAATTTTAAAAATTAAAAAAAAATGTTGCTCAGCTCATCCTCTCCGCAAAACCCCAACGACATGTCCCAACTGTCATTACTTGGGAATCCGCTCCTGCTAGAATAGGGGTGGCTGACCAGAACCGGTTGATGCAGCAGGGCAAATGGTGGCTATATTGGATGAGCACATGGGCTCTGTGTCACTGTCAGGAGAGAATTGAACCCGGCTGGGGGGTGAAGCTTTGCCTCCACTGCACTTGTGGCCTCAGGTGGGAGACCAGAGGGCCTAATTTGCTGACATGTAGCTTCAGATGGGAGATCTGAGAGCCTGAAGTTTGTATGGGAACCCTGGTCCTACCATAGTTGACAGAGGGGGAGTCTACAGTGCATCTGGTCTGGTATCACGGAGAGAGAAGACTGCCGATGGTGCTTCAGGAGCCTTGTGAGTAAAGACACTCTAAGAAATCTTAGAGAGTAAACCCCCTCATGTGCTTCTAAGTCAGCTGAGGGCCCACACAAGAAAGAACGCTGGCTAGTGTTCTTAGAGCTTTGTCCAGAACCGTCCACTACTTTACTAAGGGACATTGCTCTGTGCTGCTGTAAAGAAGCTTGCTTGTGCTTTTGCAAGGACTTCAGACAAGTTTCTCTAGGAAAAAGAAGTCCTCAGTTTGAATAGTTCAATTTGGAGTATGCTGCTATATCCCTTCCCTATCCAAATTCTCCAATAAAACAACAAAACCAAAACCTCTAGACTGGTTCATTGGAGAGAACGAGCGGAAGCGTGTGCGCACCTGGCTGTGGAGCAAAAAGTGGAGAAGACCCGGGAAAAATACCAGCGGCTCCTGCGGGGGGGGGGGGGGGGGGTTAGCGCTACATAAACAGTAAGCTAATCAATAGCCAAACACCCAGACAATGCTCTGATTAATCAGGGATCCCATAATAGTTTGGCAACGAGGTGAAGTGGACACAATACTAGCAGACAGACAGAAACAATAGGTGATTCACATCTAGGAGGCACCAAATGGGGAATTATACAATGAGGTAAAGACATCTTAATAAACATTATACATAACAGCAGGAGACCTTAGCATTAGGTTGTTTTAAGCTGAATATAATCTTCTGCTTAGAGTCTCGGGGCGGAGGGAATGCTGGTTTGGGCACAGAGGCCCCAAATCTGTAGCTAGGTCCGAGGTTCCCAGAGTCTGTGTTTTGGGGAAACATGGATCCATATCTGAAGCAAAACCGCTGCAAAGGTCCCCCAGGCACACACCTCTCAAAGAATAGACCCCCCTCCCGCTCAAAAGCCAGGGCCAATAGTCAGTAGACAGGAGGCTACCCTGCTGTCCCCTTCAAAAGTCCCTGTCACAAATACCAAATATTTTTAGTATAAAACATAAAGATTCAAGTTCATTTTATACATTGTAAGTTGAATAATAAAAGTGTGCATTCAGGCCTTCAGATTTGCTTTTTTAAATATTTTTTTTAGTTTTCTTTTTGTGTCTCCAGTGTGTTTGTTTTGTGACTTCTGAAAAACCTGGTCCTCACCCTCCTCAAAAATGTAGGGCATCTGTAGTATTGTCCAATGATTAGTGCAGCAGTTCATAGATACGTTTATCACTACCATCACCACCATATTCTCCATCCACCACCTATACCACATTAGTGATGGCCCCCTATGACCTCTATCCTGCAACTGAGAGAGCCGTGGGGAGCACACCTTCCATAGAACCCTAGGTATCCTCCAGAGGTTGCTAGGGGTTCCTTAAGCAATATCTGCTTCTCAGATAAGTTCCCACTGACACCACTTTTTTTTAGCTATCTGTAAGGTGGCAATTTTTCTCAATGATCACAAGTGTAAGGAGCATTCTTCCTCAAGCAGGGTTCCATACAACCCTAGGGTTCCTCCAGAGGTTGCTAGGGGTTCCTTGAGCAATGAGCAATTTCTGCCTCTCAGATAAGTTCCCACTGACACCATTGATCTTCTTTGGCTATCTGTAAGGGGGTAATTCTTCCAAACAACCACAAGTGCTAGGAGCATTCTGTCCACTGACCATCACACTAATGTATTATGAGTTGTAGATATATACATTTTTAGCAGGGCCTCCCTGAGACCAGAAAGTTATTTCAAGGGTTCCTATATGTTGAAAAGGTTGAGAAAAGCTGCTCTGGACACCTGGAGTGATTGCCAACTTCATGAACCTGTTGCCAAAACGCATAGGATCCCTATTATCATCTACAAATACATTTTTAATAGGATCTACATCTTATAGAATCTCACAATTTAAAAAAAATGCTGCTCAGCTCATCCTCTTCGCAAAACCCCAATGAACTGTCCCAACTGTCATTACATGGGAATCCACTCCTGCTAAGGTGAGGGGGGCTGACTAAGACCGGTTTATGCAGCAGGGCACATGGTGGCTAAAGCCACAGAGTGTTCAGAATGTCTGCTCCCTTGGCGGTGGTGAGATTCCTGAAAAGGGAAATTCTGGGGACCACTGGAGGCACAGGAAAACACTTGAAGAGAACACAGGGGGTCTGGCTGTTAAGGTGTGGTGGCATTGTTCAAATACTGAGCAAGCCGCACGCTAGCTAGCATCTGCACAGAGGGAAGGACCCAACGCTGGAGCGTGGAACAGATGAGTGTGACATTACCCCACCCTTCCAGATTCTGATAGGCCTCCTGCCCAAAGACCCCCATAACCACTGGGCCAGGGTTGTGGGAAAGGGGCCCTTGTCCTCATCAACCAGGGGACATAGTGCTTTGCTGGGGGGTCTCTTCTAGATTTGATGGCACAGTTCATGAATGAGAACTCTGTGTCACAATCTCTCTCCTGCCATCTTCTTTCTCACTCCCTCCCCCCCCCCCCTTTTCTCTTACTCTCCCTCTCCCTCCCTCTCTTCCTCCTCTCTTTCTTATCTTCCTCTGTCCCCCTTCCCCTCTTCCTCTCATCCCTTCCCCTCTTATCTCTTCCTCCCTATTCTTCCCACCCTCTCTGGCCCTCTCTTCTCTTTCTCTAGCTCTCTCTCACCCCTCTGCTTCTCCCATTCTCCCTCGTTTGCTCGCTCTCCCAGCCCCTGCCTCTCCCTCTCTCCTTTTTTTCTCCCTTTTTTTCTCTCTTCCTTTTTCTCTCCATCCTCCTCTCTCTGTCTCTCTTCCTTTTTCCCCTCGTCCTTCTCCCTCTCTCATTTCTCTCTGTTCCCTCTTCTTTCTGTATTCCTATATCTCCCATTTGCTTTCTCCCCGCTCTTCCTTTCTGTCTCTCCCTCCTTAACCCTCACACTATCTCTCTCTGTTTCTCTCTCCTCCTCTCCTTTCTCTCTTCTGCGCCCTTCTTCTCTGCCTTTCCCCTTTTCTCTTTCTCTCTTCCTCACTCCACCTCCCACTCTTTTTTGTTTCTCCCTTCCTCTCCTCATCTCCCTCTCTTCTTTCTCTCTCTCTCTCTCTCTCTTTCTCTCTCTCTTTCTCTTTCTTTCTCTCTTTTTTTCTTTCTCTCTCTCTTCATTTCTCTTTCTCTTTTTCTCTCCCGTTTTCTCTTTCTCCCTCCCACTCTTTCCCCCTTCCTCTCCTCATCTCCCTCTCTTCCCTCAGTTCTTGTTTTCTTTTCCCTCTTCTCGTTTTCTTCCTCTCTTACCTCACTCTTCTCTTCTTTTTTTTCTCTCTCTCTTCTTTCTTTCTCTTTTTTTCCTCTTTCTTCTTTTCTTTATTTCGTTCACTCTCTTGTTTTTTCTCTCTCTCTCTCTCCCTCTTCTTTTTTCATTCTTTCTCCCTCCCACCTTCTCTCCTCCCCTTTCCCTTCATTCCTTCCTTTTTGTCTCTCCATTCCCCCCTCTTTCTCTTTCTCCTCCTCTCTTCCTCTTTTGCATGTGTATTGGAGGAATTTAATTTTTTTTAAAATAGTCCTTTGTCCTGAGGATTATGTGTGCCTGTGAGACTGTCATTTGTGGCACAGTAAAAAGTAGCATTTTAGGGGTACAAGGTGTGTGGTAAATATGTGAGTGTAGCAGTGTATATGGTGAACAGGCCCAAGTTCTATTTAATCATCCCCATTTCAACCACTCCAACTTTAAGACGTAATATGGCCATGCTCACCATTCACCATTCAGAACTTGTTTCTGGATTCGATCCCAGGGTGCCAGAGGTCTTTCATATTCCTACTATTAGGAACTAGAACATCTGATGGTGGCTATGTGGTCTTTGGTTTGAAATTACCCTATGATTCTGGCTGCTGGGAGGGTATTTAGCCCCATCAAGAGGCTCACTGTTTTAGCTTTACTTTTGGATAATCCCGTTCACATTTTGTTTTGACTTTTTGGGCTCTTGCCCACATACATTTGCAGGCATATTAGATGGCTGGCATAAAATTCCTATTGTTTTCCCACACCCAGGGAGCAGAAGCTGGTTCTGCTCCCTGCTATACAAGTGAATGACTGCACGCGTCTGTAGCCTGTTTATATGTGTATTGTTAAAGGCTACATATTATTTATACTGCTTAAAAATTAAATAAAATGGGGTTGTGATTTTGTAGTGATCACAGTGCCTGTGATCAATAGAGTGTCCCCGAATTTCATTTAAAAAATCTGGTCAACTCAGCAGATACACTCCCCGGCCACTTTATTAGGTACACCTGTTTAATTGTTTGGTAACGCACAAATTGCTAATCAGCCAATCACATGGCAGCAACTCAATGCATTTGGGCATCTAGACGAGGTGAAGGCGACTTGCTGAAGTTCAAACTGAGCATCACAATGGGGAAGAAAAGGGATTTAAGTGACTTTGAGCGTGGCATGTTTGTTGAAGCCAGACGGGCTGGTCTGAGGATTTCAAAAACTGCTGATCTGCTGGGATTTTCACACACAACCATCTCCAGGGGTTATAGAGAATGGTGGGAAAAAGAGTTGTTGTGTGGAAGAAAATGCCTTGTTGATGTCAGAGGTCAGAGGAGAATGGGGCAGACTGGTTCCAGATGATAGAAAGACAACAGTAACTCAAATAACCACTCGTTACAACCAAGGTATGCAGAATACCATCTCTGAATGCACAACACATCCAACCTTGAAGCAGATGGCCTACAGCAGCAGAAGACCACACCGGGTGCCACTCCTGTCAGATAAGAACAGGAAACTGAGGCTACAATTTGCACAGTCTCACCAAAATTGGACAATAGAAGATTGGAAAAACTTTGCCTGGTCTGATGAGTCTCGATTTCAGCTGCGACATTGTGATGGTAGCGTCAAAATTTGGCATAAACAACATGAAAACATGGATCCATCCTGCCTTGTATCAATGGTTCAGGATGGTGGTGGTGGTGGTGTATTGATGTGTGTGATATTTTCTTGGCACACTTTGAGCCCCTTAGTATCACCGGAGCATGTTTTACATTCCATGGCCTACCTGAGTATTGTTGCTGACCATGTCCTTCCCTTTATGACTACAGTGTGCCCATCTTCTGATGGCTCCTTCCAGCAGGATAATGCACCATGTCACAAAGCTCCAATCATCTCACCACTGGTTTCTTGAACATAACAATGAGGTCACTGTAATCCAATGGCCTCCACAGTCACCAGATCTCAATCCAATAGATCACCTTTGGGATGTGGTGGAATGGCAGATTTGCATCATGATGCACAGCTGACAAATCTGCAGGAACTGCGTGATGCTATCATGTCAATATGGACCAAAATCTCTGAGCAAAGTTTCCAACACCTTGTTGAATCTATGCCACGAAGAATGAAGTCAGTTCTGAAGGCAAAGGGGGGTCCAACCCAGTACTAGCAAGGTGTACCTAATAAAGTAGCCGGTAAGCATGTATATAAAATCCTGGGCATACAAAATCTATATAGAAATGTAAAAATCACCACTTTGTGGGAGTGGAGATGACCCGATCTATAGGGATATACAGTACATACACACACAGCACAAGGACGTGTTCACACTACGAGACGTTTCTCGGGCTGCAGTTCCTCTAAGCTCCACAAGATGGTGATCTCAGTTCTACCCAGACAGGAAGTCTCTATGGAAAACAGACAGGAAGTCTCTATGGAAGACAGGAAGTGATGCCAGGTACAGACAGGAAGTTCAGGGGAAGAGCTGAATTCGGAGGCCGTAGAGATGTGACCTTGCTGGGAGTGGCTGCAGAGGAGGTAATAAGATATTATTTTATATTTACACCCAGTAACCCCCCGTCATGTCCGTCCTCTTCCTCCATAGTCACGGTGACGTCTTTTATCTCCAGCAGATGATGATACACACATATATAGTGCGCAAACGTAGATTAACCCATTTGGGGGAAGGACATTTCCCCACTTAGGGGCCCGGAACATTTCCTTCATTTTTGAGATGTGTTGCATTTCGACCAATGCCATTTTCACTCTGTCAGCCTATCCTAACGTATTATGCAACTTTTTAGGCCTCGTTCACTCTGTGATCGCGTTTATGTGCATTCTGGGTGCGTTTTTTGTCATGCTTTACACATAAGGCCGTCCTTTTATCTCAGTGGGCTCACCAAGGCTATGAAAAAATCCGCCGAGGTAGCCCGTGTAGATTGAGCTTTGTAGGTTTTTTTTTATCACATGATTTGGCTCGTTTGTTTTTCACACGGAAAACCACACATCTGCTTGCCGCATTTGGAGTGCCATTAACACTGAATGGCCCCTCAAGCAGAAAACGGTAGGCTCTGGGCCCAGTGACGATCATTGGATTGAGGATGAAGGCTTGTCGGGTGGTGGGGGGGGGGGGGATGTTACAAAGGTACAGTTGTCCTTTAACCTCATAGCAGATTTTAATGTTTATGTCTTTATTTTAGTTGTTTTTTATTTTGGAATATAGTGACTTTAACATATACATGACAAGCTAAAATGTTCACCTCAAATAATTAGTGCCAAAGTCTCTTGAGTACGAGGATATCACATCAGGGCCATCTTTATGTTGAAGCTAAGTCCAAACCTTAAGTTCACCTTTCAGGTTTGGAGAGATGTTTTTCTATATCTCCCAACTGTGGAAACTGGGAAAAAGAGACATCTCTGTGTGTAGACGATCCAGATCTGCTGTTTCAAGAACTGATCTTACGTCTTTCTTCCCAGTTGTTGGCTCTAATGGCATGGTAGTTGATGTTGAGGTTCTGTGGGATGGACATTGCGATGGTTGTTGATGTTGAGGTTATAAGGGATGGACATTGCGATGGTTGTTGATGTCCAGGTTCTGAGGGATGGACATTGCGATGGTTGTTGATGTCCAGGTTCTGAGGAATAGACTTTGTGATGGTTGTTGATGTCCAGATTCTGAGGAATAGACTTTGTGATGGTTGTTGATGTCCAGGTTCTGAGGAATAGACTTTGTGATGGTTGTTGATGTCTAGGTTCTGAGGGATGCACATTACAATGGTTGTTGATGTCCAGGTTCTGAGGGATGGACATTGCGATAGTTGTTGATGTCCAGGTTCTGAGGGATGGACATTGCGATAGTTGTTGATGTCCAGGTTCTGAGGGATGGACATTGCGATGGCTGTTGATGTTCAGCTTCTGAGGGATGGACATTGCAATGGTTGTTGATGTCCAGGTTCTGAGGGATGGAGATTGCGATAGTTGTTAATGTCCAGGTTCTAAAGGGATGCCCATTGCGAATTTGGACAATGCTGAAGGCCTCTTCTACATCCACTTCTCATAAAGTGTAATATTGGACTTGGACGGCTAATATTTGGTGGTGTGAGTCAAATTTTTTTCCCCTCAGGAGCTTTTCCGTGGGATGAATTTTTTCTTGTCTTCCAGTGGATATAAACCAACATATGACCCTCAGTCATTAGAAAGGATCACAGCTCTCCCAATCAGCCATGTAGACAAAAGTGAAGATTGCTTCATCCTGCGTGTCTCTGCCAGAATCATGCCCTTGATGCATTTTGCCCCATCCACCAGGGCTTAGCCATAGGACTATGGCTAAGCCCTGATGGGAAGGTAGATACGTGTCAGCGGCATGGCGTGTTTCTGGTGGACGCACGCAGTCTGAGACCACCTTTCACTTTTGTCTACATGACTGATCGGGAGAGTGGTGATCCATTCTAATGACATGTATTAGCCTTCTGGAGCAATATTTGGATACGCCGCCACCCTGTCTTTCATTGGGTCTGGGGAAGCGATCACCCAATGGCCTAAGCAGGGCCACACTCCTTGATTACCAGGTCACGTTTGGCACTCAGTGGTCTCCATTGCCTTGCCTCTGCTTTTTCAATTCTTTTTCAAAGATCATTGACACTTTACTCTTTGATTAGGACTCTTAACCAAGGTGTCACTCATGTAGCTCATCCTGTCAAATCCCCTATGCCTCCATAGCATTTTATTTTTTTTTCTTTATTTAATAGTATGCGTCAAAATAACACAACAATATCCATAATGGGTACAAATAGGCCATAAAGAACAATCTTCAATAAAACACATTTAAATAAAAAAACAGAATACAAGAATCCGAACTTGTGAACATGGCCTGCATGTCAACAATATCAACGCACACCATAAAACTTTTTTCTTTATATATTTTTGAAAGAGGGGAGAGAAGCACCCTAAGGTGTCTGAGAAAAAGAGGAAGATGTAAATGGAGAGGAAAGAAAGAGGAAGAGAAAAAGAGGAAGGAGAAAAAAATATATATATTGATAGAGGGAGGGGCGGAATGATAGGGCAAATGGGAGGGGGGGAGGTCCACGGTGGGGGCAACGGGTCTTCAAATCGTATCCAATGCAGGTGATCTAAGCAGGTTAAGATAGCGATAAATATTCATCTGAATAGTAAAACAAATCCCAGTGTGCTCCTCTACCTTTTTTCTAAGGACAGCAGTCAAGTGCTCCATGTGTTGGACGCCCTTCACCCTTGTAAACCATTGAGAGATGGCAGGTGGAGAACGGTTTTTCCACATACTGGGGATGCATGCCCCCTATTCATTAAATGCTTTAGAAGTGACTTACGATATCTCTTACTGGACATGGGGGTCAAGTTGGGAAGCGCTGCAGCAGAGTTGTCAAGAAGGGAGACGTCCGTTAGTTTGTGAACAATTTGTAGAACTTGTCGCCAAAAAGGCTGAATGTTTGGACAGTCCCTAAAAATATGAAATAATGTACCGACCTGGGCCCCGCATCACTAACAAGAGGGGCTGTGTCGAGGAAACATGGCCGCTAGAACCACTGGAGTCAGGTACAATCGGGACAGGATTTTATATGTAATCTCTTGGTATTTGCTACACAAAGAAGGTTTGTAGGCAAAGAAAAGTATATGGTGCTTCTTCCATAGCATTTTAATCTAATCCTGTTGGTCCATTGGAGAGCTGATTTTGAGCTCATTAGGAAAAAAATCCCTTCTTCTTTGAGCCACAAAGTGACCTTTCTTGTGGCCA
The DNA here is from genome assembly GCA_037952835.1 of Lithobates septentrionalis. Taxonomy (NCBI): domain Eukaryota; kingdom Metazoa; phylum Chordata; class Amphibia; order Anura; family Ranidae; genus Lithobates; species Lithobates septentrionalis. The sequence continues at coordinate 612,487 of JBBDGP010002589.1, read as the reverse complement.
TCACCTCACCCATAAAAGTATCCAAACTCACAACCTTGTTTTGTATGGAAGCCTTTTTTGATCCTTTAGAAGGATAAGGTCATTCTGAGACCAAGGCCTTCCTTCTTGCCAAAAGTGGTCTCTCCTTTTCAATGTGGATGTTGTCTTTCCATCCTTGTGTCTAGCACCTGTTCACTAGTAGGAGTCACTGTGGAAAAAACAAAGAGGTCGCACCAACCTTGCGCATTACCCAAGTGGTGTTTATTGGTATATTATAAAAAAGGAAATATACTCACAAACAAATAGGTAATAAAAGCATATCAAAGTCCACAATGGACACAAAGCGTCCAGGTCAACGGGAACGTGTCCAGGACGCCGGAGAACCTTCCAGATGGCTGACCCATTTTGAGGGGTGATCCCCTCTTCCTCAGAGCCCATCTGTGATGCTGCGCTGACACATTAGATATAGCAAATGGGTCTCATCACATGATCTAGAGATCCCTCCCTGGTGGGTGGGGAAGAGGGGACCACCCCTCGAAATGCGTCACCATCTGGAAGATTCTCCAATGTGCTGGACACTGTCCCGGTGACCTGGTCGCTTTGTGTCCATTGTGGACTATGATATGCTTTTATAACCTATTGGTTTGTGAGTATATTGTCTCTTTTTTTATATACCAATAAACAGCACTTGCACAAGGTTGGTAAACACCACTTGGGTAATGCACAAGGTTGGTGCGCCCTCTTTTCGTTTTTTCCACAGTGTTTCCATTGGGTGTCTCCTGACCCTTGGATGGCAGCAAGGTTTGTGCATCTACCAAGAGCCATAAATATTCTAGGTGATATTTACTACCGTCATGTCACTTTTGAGCGTAGGAGATTTTGTTTGTTTGCTATCATCACTAGTAGGAGTGACAGGACTTGGATCACCTGCTGGTGGCACTGTGCTTCCCTGGGCGGAGAGTTGTAATTCTGGTGTCCATTAGCAGGTGTCAGCCAGCAGATCCCAGTAATCAGTTCCCACCTGATGCTGGCTCCTTGGAGGGTATTTAGGTCCTCCCTTACTAAGTGCCTCTCGCTCTAGTGTTTTGCTGCTGCTGGATTCTGTTTGTCTAGATCCTGCTCTTGCTCCTGCCCTGTACCCAGTTGCCTTGTACCTGCTCTCCCCTTGTTCCTGATCCCAGTTTTGTTTCCCTCTTCCAATCTGCTCCCTGCACCTCCAGTTTTTCCCCTGCTTTTCGGTGTTGCCTCTTTTGTATACTGTATATGTATACTGAGAGACTGTGCTGTACAGCTGACAGATGTCCTTACAGATATCGTTAACATTTCGCTAAGCCAGGCGGTTGTCCCTACGTGTCTTAAATCCAACACCATAATTCCAGAGCCAAAGAAGACACCTGTGTCCTGTTTGAATGACTATCGTCCCATAGCACTAACTCCAATAATGAGGAAGTGCTTTGAGAGGTTAGTCATGCATCACATTAAGTCCAGTCTTATAAACACACTGGACCCATATCAGTTTGCCTACCGTCCAAACTGTTCCACGGACGATGCATTATCCTCTACCCTCCACTTGGCCCTTACCCACTAACAGAAAGACTCTTATGTTAGAATGCTGTTCATTGACTTTAGCTCAGCATTTAATACAATAATTCCTCAGCAACTTTTATCACTAAATTAAACTCGCTGGGCCTCAACCTGCCCCTCTGTAATTGGATCCTGGACTTTTTAACTGGAAGACCTCAGGCTGCAGCAGCTCGAGCACTTTCTCACTAGGCACGGGTGACCCACAGGGATGTGAGCTCAGCCCGCTGCTCTTCACACTGCTGACCCACGACTGTACTGCCAAGTTCAGCTCCAACCATATCATCAGGTTTGCGGATGACACAACTGTGGTAGATCTCATCAGCAACAATGATGAAACACTCTACAGAGAGGAAGTGGCACAACTGGTTAAATGGTGTTGTACAAACAACCTGTTCCTTAATGTAAGCAAAACAAAGGAGGTTTTGATGGATTTCAGGAGAAATTCTGTTGATTGCCCCCCACTGACCATCGACAGCTTGACTGTGGAGAGAGTAATCAGTATTAAATTCCTGGGAGTGCACATCTCAGAGGATCTTACCTGGACAACCAACATCACGTCACTAACCAAGAAGGCACAACAGCGCCTATATTTTCTCCACCGCCTTAAAAAAGCCAGTCTCCCTCTGCCTATCCTTACTACATTCTATAGGGGAACCATTGAAAGCGTGCTGACCAGCTGCATCATTGTCTGGTATGGGAACTGCAGTTCTGCTGACCGCAAAAGACCCTGCAGCGGCTAGTGAAGACGGCTGAAAAGATTATTGGTGTCTCTCTCCCCTCCATCCTGAACATTTTCCATACACGATGCTCCAGCAAAGCTGCCAGTATGGTGAAGGATCCTACCCATCCCTTCCACAGTCTCTTCCAGCTCTTGCTATCAGGTAGAAGGTACTGGAGCATCAAAACCAGGACTGTCAGTCTGCTCAACAGTTTTTTCCCCCCCAGGCTGTGAGAGCCCTCACTCCCCATCCTCTTTGAAACCTCTTCTACAACCTATATATTGTGACCAGGAACGTCTCACTTCCCCTCCTTTTTACTCTTGAATATGCACTAGACACTTTTATAAACACTTGCTGCTACAAAGACTTTTAGGAATATATAGTATATGTACAGTTACATAGTTCCCAGATGTGTATAGATTTAAGTTTTTTAAATTTTTTTTTTATTTTTTTAGTTCTACACTGTGTTTTTATTCTTTGTATATTTATAATTTATGTTTAATTTGTATGTAGCACCGTGGCCCTGTGAGATACGACATTTTGTTTTACCATATGTCTTCACGTGTAGTAGATCGACAATAAAGCTTGACTTGACTTGATATTGTATATACCGTATTTATCGGCGTATAACACACACTTTTTTCCCCTTAAAATCAGGGGGAAATCGTGGGTGCGTGTTATACGCCGATCCCAGCCGATCTCCGCTGATTTGGAGCGGAGTGATCGCCACCGAGATACACATAGCCGAGTGTACTCGGCTCCACTCACAGTCATGCCCAGTCCCACCATTGGACCTGTGTTATGTCCATCATAGGGCGGGACTGGGCGTGACTGTGAGCGGAGCCGAGAAGAGCCGAGTACACTCGGCTATGTCTATCTCGGCGGCGCTCGCTCCGCTCCGCCCAGTCCCTGCAATCTAGGCGGCGCCAATTTTAAATCCATCCAAGGCTGCACTGACAAGGCTGCAATGGACACTGGGGCAAGGCTGCAATGACACTGACAAGGCTGCAGATGGACACTGATAAGGCTGCGTTGATGGGCATTTAAATGTAAGTTTTTTTTCCTTAAACTTCCCTCTTAAAAGTTTTCTTTCCTTAAAATTCCCTCCTACACTTAGGGTGCGTGTTATACGCTGGCGCGTGTTATACGCCGATAAATACGGTAGTTAGTTGGTTGGTTGACTTAGATTTTTATTTGCTGTGTGCTGTTGTTTGGATGGATATTGTTTCACTTTAAATAAATCTCACTTATACCATAAATAGTCTAGTCCCAGTATCCTACACGCAGATTTGGCTATCCCTGCTGCTGATTCCTGGCATAACACTGGAGCGAGAGGTACTTAGTAAGAGAGGACCTAAATACCTTCCCAGCAGCCAGCATCAGGTGGAAACTGATTACTGGGTCTGCTAGCTGTTTGGGGACACCCGCTGGTGGACAATGGAATTACAACCCTCTGCCCAGGGAACCACAGTGCCACCTGCAGGTGATCAAGGTCCTGACAAGGAGATTGCTCTCTATGGGCTGGAGGTTGTCCAAGGAGGTTGTCTATCTTTCACCCACAGCTTTGGTCAGGAAGAGTGACTATCCTTGTGATAAATGTGGGCTTCCCAGGAAGGGTGTTCTGCCTTCTTGTTCCACTACTTCTAGGTGGATGTCTCAGGCCAATGTTGAAACGTATGGTCTAAAACATAAGCCTCCCAGTTTTCTGTAGAAGCTTGTAGTCTTTTGCTCTTGGTACTGCTTCTTAAAAACTAAACATAATGGGTGTAGGAGGGGTAATAGCCCCTATATCTGGCCTACAGTTTATCCTCTTTATAATGTTCAATCCTCTGGTAGATTGTTTAAAAATTGTCATATGATATTGCTGTTGGTGTTTTTCAATACAGAGTTTTCCTGTGAAGTCTGGTGACCAGCTAACATCTCAGTACTTCCACCTAACTGCCTGACACCTGGAAACGCTAAGAAGATTCTAGAAGTCACCAACGAGATCATTGAACAGGAGAGGTGAGCGGTGCTGGGAATTCTGGGACATTATCCAGTAACAGACAAGGGATGTGTCTGGATGGTGACTGTATCATTGTGTGTGTCAGGTTCCTATAAGGTGTCAGGATGTCACGGTCTATTTCTCCATGGAGGAGTGGGAGTATTTAGAAGGACACAAGGATCTCTACAAGGACGTCATGATGGAGAATCAGCCGCCCCTCACATCACCGGGTAAGAGGAGACTTTATTGTAAAGGAGAGAGCAGTACGGAGGGTCCACCTAGATCCCCCTTCATCTGATAAACACATAGAAACAATGTATTCAGTCAGTGTGTGTGTTTCCTACAGATGGATCCAGTAATGGGAACCCACCAGAGAGATGTCCCCGTCCTCTGTATTCCCGGGATCCCGCTCACCACGATCAGGTAGATGAAGAACAATTGTTGGTAGTTATGATATATGCACAAGCTTGTTTGTTACAATAAATGTTTTATTATATATTTAGAATGGAATCTTCGAGGATTTTAATATAATTATCAAAGAAGAGTTTAAAGAGGAGGATGATGAGTATGGGGTGATGGAGTTTTCAGAAGGACACACTGATCTCAATAAGGATGTTAGGAAGGAGCCAACTAAGAGACGTCTTCGTTCCCGGGATTCCATACAGGAAGGTCACACCATCCCTCACCATCATCAGGTAGGTGGAGTTGAGGGTCGGGAACATAAAGTGATTGAACACTCTGACATGTGGAGACGATGTTTGGACTCTACAAGATGATATTTTCGATGTGATCTCACCTCATAAATACTTCTATGTTACATATGTTAATTTCTGATATTCTGTTGGTTTAGGGTGAAGATCTAATTAAAATAAAAGTTGAGGGTGAAGTAGAAGAGACGTATGAGAGGGATGATCAGCAATATACGAAGGAGGCTGGTGAGATCAGCACAGGTGAGCCACAATATTCTCTTCTGTTATCTCTGCTCTGTTTGTAGGCAGGGGTCACTCTGTTCTCTCTTTAGGAGATATGTTCTTTCAAGGAAGGAGAATGAATTAATTTGTTCCAGTCAGTGTCATTTAAATACTCTGAGTGGAGCTTATGCCTCGTACACACGAGCGGACTTTCCAGCAGACTTGGTCCGACGGTCTTTCCGCCGGACTTTCCACACGGACGGACTTGCCTACACACGACCGGACTTTCCGGCAGGCTAGGTCTGCCCGTCTTTCCGATGGACTTTCGCCGGAGTTACGGCGGACTTTCAGAATGAACAGACTTGCCCACACACATGGACAAGTCCGTTCATTTTGAACGTGACTCGGGTACGACGGGACTAGAAAAGGAAGTCAATCTTGCCGCTTTTATCGGCGAGATTGACACCTTGCGAGCCCCGTCGCGGGGCATACCAGGCCCTTAAGTCTGGTATGGATTTTAAAGGGAACCCCCTACGCCGAAAAAACAGCATGGGGTCCCCCCTAGAATCCATACCAGACCCTGATCTGAGCACGCAGCCCGGCCGGTCAGGAAAGGGGGTGGGGACGAGCGAGCGCCCCTCCCCCCTCGTGAACCGTACCAGGCCGCATGCCCTCAACATGGGGGGTGGGTGCTTTGGGGAGGGGGCGCCCTGCGGGGCCCCCCCCACCACAAAGCACCTTGTCCCCATGTTGATGAGGACAAGGGCTTCTTCCCGACAACCCTGGCCATCGGGGTCTGCGGGCGGGGGGCTTATCGGAATCCGGGAGCCTCCTTTAATAAGAGGGCCCCCAGATCCCGGCCCCCACCCTATGTGAATGAGTATGGGGTACATGGTACCCCTACACATTCACCTAGGGAAAAAGTGTCAATAATAAAACACACTACACAGGTTTTTAAAGTAATTTATTAGACAGCTCCGGGGGGTCTTCTTCCGACTTCGGGGGTCCCTCCGGTTCCTCTTCTCCCGGCGTCCGGTTGGTTCTTCTCCGCTCTCTCTGGCCTCTTCTCCCGGTGTTCCAGTTCTTCTGCCTGCTCCTCCGCTGTCTTCATGTCGCTCTTTTGCCAGCGGAGGCCCGGACTTCTGGCTTCTGGGCTTCTTCTCTTCTTCTCTTCTTCCCATGTTGACACGACGGTCTCTCAGGCTGGAATGCTCTCTGAGCGCTCCGATGTGACTTATATAGGCGGAGACCCCACCCCCTTATGCCGTCACAGTCCCTGGGCATGCTGGGACTGTGACGTTTTAGGTGGGCGTGGTCACCGGGTGATGTTGACCATGCCCCCTAGAACGTCACAGTCCCAGCATGCCCAGGGACTGTGACGGCATAAGGGGGCGGGGTCTCCTCGCCTATATAAGTCACATCGGAGCTCTCAGAGAGCATTCCAGCCGGAGAGACCGTTGTGTCAATATGGGAAGAAGAGAAGAAGCCAAGAAGCCAGAAGTCCGAGCCTCCGCTGGCAAAAGAGCGGCATGAAGATCTGGAACACCAGGAGAAGAGGCCAGAGAGAGCGGAGAAGAACCAACCAGATGCCGGGAGAAGAGGAAACGGAGGGACCCCCGAAGTCGGAGGAAGACCCCCCCCCCCGGAGCTGTCTAATAAATTACTTTAAAAACCTGTGTAGTGTGTTTTATTATTGACACTTTTTCCCTAGGTAAATAGGTAGGGGTACCATGTACCCCATACTCATTCACATAGGGTGGGGGGCCAGGATCTGGGGGCCCTCTTATTAAAGGGGGCACCCGGATTCCGATAAGCCCCCGCCCGCAGACCCCGACAACCAATGGCCAGGGCTGTCGGGAAGAGGCCCTTGTCCTCATCAACATGGGGACAAGTTGCTTTGTGGTAGGGGGGGCCTGCAGGGCGCACCCTCCCCCAAAGCACCCACCCCCCATGTTGAGGGCATGCGGCCTGGTACGGTTCAGATGGGGGGGTGCTCGCTCGTCCCCACCCCCTTTTCTGACTGGCCGGGCTGCGTGCTCAGATCGGGGTCTGGTATGGAATTTAGGGGGGACCCCACGCCGTTTTTTCGGTGTAGGTGGTTCTCTTTAAAATCCATACCAGACTTAAGGGCCTGGTATGCCCCGTGCTTGTTGCAATAGGAAAATGTGTTTTTCCTATTGCAGCGAGCGTGAGATGCAATACCCTGCCCTTGCATCGTATCTGGTCCGTCGGACCAGCATACAGACGAACAGGCTTTCCGTCAGGAACTGAGTCCGGCAGACTAAGATTTGAAACATGCTTCAAATCTAGGTACGCCAGAGCCTACACACAATCGGATTGTGCGGCGGACTCTGGTCCGCCAGACCAAGTATGCCGGAAAGTCCGCTCGTGTGTACGCGGCATTAGCTAGGGGGAGCACTGCCTGGCTGATAGAAAGATAGGCGAGAAAGAGATAACCTAGAGCAGGGGTCTCCAAACTGTGGCCCAAGGGCTGGATGTGGCCCTTTGCTAGCCTTTATCCAGACCTTGGAGCACTATTCCTCCTATTGACACCAACAATGGTCCACTATTACTTCCACTGACACCAACAATGGGGCATTATTCCTCCCAATGATATTAACAATGGGACACGATTCCTCCAAATGACATGAACAATGGGACACTATTTATTCCACTGATGAGAAGTGGCTTCAGCCAGGCTCCATCCAGGCCACGATCCCCCCTCCCGGACGTGTTTCGTCCCCATCCACAGGGCTTAGTCATGGCGAGCCTCCATGACTAAGCCTTGTGGGTGGGGGCAAATTGCATCAGTGACGTGGCCTGGATGGAGACGGGCTGAAGCCGATTCTCATCTGTCTGATACCTGGGCTTTCTCTGGTGCGCCGTGGTTCGGATCCCTGTTTGTCTTGTTAGTGTATATAGAGCCGGGACAGGCTTCCCTGCATGCCGTCACCTTTCTCAGTGAGAATCATTGGAACATGTGATGGAAGTTTTTATGGTGTATGGTCACAAGGTTCGTTACAGCATTACAGATATAATACTACAGGTTTAGCCTTTCGTAGGTTGGTCCCTATTGTACAAGCAGACCTAAAGCCTAAATCTTAACATAAAGCTCTCATAGCAGTCAATCTGGAATGGAAACCTAATGAAGCGAACCTAATGCATACAAATTTATCCGAAGTTATGAATTATCCGAAATAACGAATGCCGCATCTATATATATATATAAATAATAATAGTAAAAAGTTTTTATTATTATTGTTATTTATTATTATTAATTTGTTCTGTTCCATTAGTTTTAGATGCGGCATTTGTTATTTCAGATAATTCGTAACTTCGGATACATTCGTATTCGTTAGGTTCACTAACAGCCAAATTTGAAAGGATATTCCAATACCTATAATTTAATAGTTAGTAATAGTTAAGTTATTGTAAAGGAAATTTGTAAGTTCTGTATATAATTGTATTCTATTTTGTATGTATTGCACACAGCCCTCACTGTGCACACAGCACTAATAATGTTTTCATTACATGTTTGCATTCTTTCGAGTTCTGATTATAATTAGCCTGCCTATGTTACGCCCCTTGTTACCATAAACGTACAATTGTAATATTAATGAGATACCTACGTAATCATGTGAATAAAAACCTTCAATTGCGTCATAATAAAGCAGAACAGTTATTTGGAAAGATGCGGAGTGTATCTTTTGTGTCTGTTCCCTACTGCATTAGTTGATATTAAGTTGGAACCACTAATCAATACGAGGATAGGAGTTGCCTATCTATAAATTTCCAGGTCAGTTATTATTAGTTGTTATTTCAGATTTTTGCATTTTCGTTCTTATTTTCGATTTTCCGAATTTCTGGATTTTCGAGTTTTTGAATTTTCGAATTTCTGGATTTTGGAATTTACGAATTTTCGGATTTAAGGATTTCGAATTTCCAGATTTTTGAATTTACGAATTTTAGAATTTTCTAATTTTAGAATTTCCAGATTTTCCAATATACGAATTTTCGAATTAACAAATTTTTAAATTTTTGTGTTTTCTAATTTTTGTGTTTGTTTTCTAATTTTTGTGTTTTCTGATTTTTGTATTTTCTAATTTTTGAATTTCCAAATTTTCGAATTTACAAATATTCGGAAAAATTTGTTAATTCTGATATTTCCAAATGAAGAAATTTGTCAAAATTTGTTCAAAAAAACGAATTCGGAAGGAAACAAATTGCACATGTCTACTGTTCACTTGAATCTACCTGATCCCGATTAAATCCCGGTTTAGGTGATTTATCGATAACATTTTTCGTATTTTTTATATCAAGAAACTCTCAAATAATCGTCTCACTTAATTTCCAGATTGTAAAATTGAAACCACGGGAGATTTTGGTGGACTTCACAGTGTGGATGGACAATGGGATATTTCTGACCCTGAGGAGTTTCGTACCGTGAGGGTCGGCGAGGAATTTCAGGATGAGACGACATTTTCCTATCCTGAATGTGCGGAAAGTTTTGTCTTTGAACCAAGTCTCTACGCAAATCCGAGTTCTCACGCGGGGGAGAAGCCGCATGCCTGCCCCGACTGCGGGAAATGTTTTACCACAAGATCGCTAGTGGTCAGACATCAAAGATCTCACACGGGGGAGAAGCCGTATTCCTGCTCTCAGTGCGGAAAATGTTATTCACAGTCGTCAAAACTTATCAGACATCGGAGATCCCACACGGGGGAGAGGCCGTTTTCCTGCCCCGAGTGCGGAAAATGTTTTGTCACGAAATCGGAACTTGGCACACATCAAAGATCCCACACGGGGGAGAAGCCGTTTTCCTGCCTTGAGTGCGGGAAATGTTTTGCACAAAAATCCAAACTTTCCAGGCATCAAAGATGTCACTCGGGGGAGAAGCCGTTCTCCTGCCCCGAGTGCGGGAAATCTTACGCAATGAGATATGACCTGGTCGTACATCTAAGATCTCACTCGGAGGTGAGGCAGTATTCCTGCTCCGAGTGTGGGAAATGTTTTAAAGAGAAGGCCCACCTCTACACTCATCAGAAAATTCACACGGGGGAGAAGCCGTTCTCCTGCCCTGAGTGCGGGAAACGGTTTACAGAGCTGTATCAGCTTAAAATCCATAAGAAAACTCACACGGGAGAGAAGCCATACTCCTGTTCTGAGTGCAGAAAAGGTTTTTCCCAGAAGGCCCATCTTTTCAGACACCTGAGCATGCACACGGGGGAGAAGCCGTTCCCCTGCTCTGAGTGCGGGAAGTGTTTCGTCAGCAAATCACACCTGGACAGGCACCAAAGGATTCACACGGGGGAGAGGCCTTATTCCTGTCCCGAGTGTGGAAAAAGTTTTGCGCAGAAGTGCCATCTTACCAAACACCAGAAAGACCATTCGAGTGAGAAGCCATATTCTTGCTCTGAGTGCGGGCAAAGCTTTTCGCAGAAGTTGCTACTGGACAGACATTACCGAACCCACTTGGGCGAGAAGCCGTATTCCTGTCCCGACTGCGGCAAATGCTTTCCCTTTAAGTCTTATGTCATCAGACATCAGAAGAGCCACAGACCAGTTAAGGTGCGTTAGTGCCCGCGTGGTCTCCTCTAATCTCCGTGGTCTCCTTTAATCTCCGTGGTCTCCTCTAATCTCTGTACTGTGAGAAAAACTTTATTAGATTACGAAACACATCAGAGTTCGCAAAGTTCTGTCTGGCTTATCCCAGGGTGGGGCAAGCAGTGGCGGCTGCTATTTCTTTCAATACTCCCATAGCTACCCTCCCCTCCTCCAGTCGGTCGGGTCATGGACGGCTTTCCCACTCCTCCCCCCCCCCCCCGGGTCGGTCAGTCAGTAGTCGGGGGCCCCGCACCTTACCCCATCGATGGCTTCCTCGCTTCCCCTGCATCTCCTCCCTCCTCCTCCTGGCGGCCAATCCGATCGGATCTCCTTTCGGCCAATCGGGTGACGGGTCTCAGGACGCGCTTCCTGATTGGCCGGGAGGAAAATCAGTGTGAAAATAGCGAATATTCATTCACTACTGGGTGGGCTTCGGGCGCAGTACTCTGCGCCCCGAGCCTGCCCTATTTTGAAGCCTATTAGAGTCTCAGCCTCTAATCATGTGCTTGAAAAAAAATCCCCTTAGGAATCCATGCGTCCGGCGCCCTGCATGTAGATTAGGGGGCAAGACGCATGGATAAGGGGGGCAGCTCCCGTGCACCCCCTATGGATGGGCACTGGGGGGCATGTCATGGCTTGGTTAGTCTCTCTTGCAGCGTAGTCTGTTATCCAACTGCTTTTTAGGACAAGCTAGATATTTCTTGTGGATGAAGAGCTGGGGAGATCAGACTACACAGCAGCATCGCCTTATCAGTACAGCAAATATACTATGAGCGTGCACAGGCAGCTGCGTTTTGCTTGGAGAGCGAAAAAGAGCGAAAAAACATTTAAACCCATTTCATCCTTTGTAAGTTGAGTGATAAAAGGGGTAAAGGAAACAGCAGAGGGCGCCAACTAAGTGTATAGGAAAAGACTTTATTACAAAAATAAAAGCTAAAAAGTCCATAGGTCCAAAAATGTCCGTGGCAACAAATCAATGAGACTGAAGTGATTTCTGCAATATATAAAAGAAACCAGAGGGCACCAACTAAGTGCAGTGTATAGGAAAAGACTATAAAAAAAGTCCATAGGTCCAAAAATATCCATGGCAGCAAATCAATGAGACTAAAGTGATTTCTGCAATATATAAAGGAAACCAGAAGGTGCCAACTAATTACAGTGTATAGGAAAATACTTTATTAAAAAGATAAAAGCTGAAAGTCCAGAGGTCCAAAAATATCTGTGGCAGCTCCTCATTGGGACTCAAGTAATCTCTGCAATATATAAAAGAAACCAGAGGGTGCCATCTAAGTGCAGGGTATAGGAAAAGACTTTTATTTTTTTAATAAAAGCTAAAAAGTCCATAGGCCAAAAAATGTCTGTGGCAACAAATCAATGAGACTGAAGTGATTTCTGCAATATATAAAAGAAGCCAGAGGGCGCCAACTAAGTGCAGGGTATAGGAAAATACTTTATTAAATATAAATGCTTAAAAGTCCATAAGTCCAAAATTATCCGTGGCAGTAAATCAATCAGACTGAAGTGACCTCTGGAATATATAAAAGAAACCAGAGGGTGCCAATTAAGTGCAGTGTATAGGAAAGGACTTTATTAAAAAAAATAAAAGCTAAAAAGTCCATAGGTCCAAAAATATCTGTGGCAGCTCCTCATTGAGTCTGAAGTAATCTCTACAATATATAAAATAAACCAGAGGGCGCCATCTAAGT